>CABFVX010001207.1:48796-78799 GCA_902151425.1 Timema shepardi
AATTGACCTATTGTCATAGTGGGGTCCGCGCAAATAATACTATTTTGTTTTGGCCTGTAAATAGGTTCTTAAATTTTGTATTAGTACTAAAGGATGTTTATGTACTATTGAATGCTTTGGTAGTACCGTAAGGGAACATGTCCGGCCATAGTACTTTTAATGACTCCTGGCCCTTAGCCATCAATCAGCAGGATTCACCAGCCAACTATCCAACAAATTTGGTGGATCTCTGGTAATATTCAACCTAGTCAAGTGAGACTGTGTAAACGTTATATTATAAATTTGTTCTATATTTTGCTTTAACTAATTCTCAAATTACTCTCCTTTTAGAAAGTCTACTGCCTCATGCCTGGCCACTGTGTTGCCCAGGTAGCCACAAGTAATCAAGTAATCCCTCAAGTTTATTTGCCTTGAGAAGAAATTTAAAATTCTATAATGTTCTGCCTTATTGTAAAACTTGTACATTTTTATGCTTTTAATGTCTACTAAATAAAACTATTGTCAAATTGAAATGTTCAGTTTTCTAATTTACTTTAGTTTAGTAGTATTAAGTTGCAATATTAGTGAATATGTTCAGATAGCTCGGACGGGTAGTAAGAAGCAGTGGGCAAACAATGTAATAAAGGATTTTAAACTATGAATGTTCAGAACTAACAAATTATAGCTTCACAAGGATTGAAAAAACAACTTAATTATTTTATAAACACAACACCTAGTTCTCTAACCGCTACTTCATCAATGTGAAAGAGAAATCCCCAATCTCACCTATGATATAACTTTTTCGGCTGCGCAGTTTTAAGTAAATAATTAGTCACTATCTAAGCATGAAAAAAAACAGGTAAAAATATCACGTAAATATTTTCATAATTATTATAATCAACTTTTAATAGGATTTCTAACCAGAGGGTAGATTTTAAATAAAATTAGTATCAACATATGCTTCAACTATAAAATACACGATTCACATATTTCATCAACATCAGGGCTAACATTTCAGAAACAGGCGTGTCCAAACCGAGAACCATTACAATTCCAAAGCTCTATACTACACTTCGAACAAATGAACTAAATTCAGGGTGGAAAAAACCTCGATATCACGACCGGGATTAAAACCTTGATATATCCATCGTGAGAAGTCAGACTATTGCAAAAAGGACGCCTTAAACCATTCAACCATCAAACTAGGTAGTAACGATGCTATAGTTAGATAAAATATATATTATGATCATATCACAAGTGGCCTACGTAGTTTTCCACTTGGTACAATTACCATCGAATTTATTTATTGCTTACATTTTATTTTAATTATGATTTACATACCTTCAGATATATATTTGTGATGATACAAAGTCGTGTATATATCCTGATTGTTTGTAGGAAGGCCACTTTCAACCACCAACATTGATTGAAAGTCGCATTAAATAGGCATTTTAGAAATGTGTGTTATTTGATTTATTAATTAAAAAGTTCATCTAAAAAAGTTATCAAACGCTTTCAATAATACTTTCTTATGGATTAATGTATTTATCTATACATTATTGTTAAAACGAGCTAAGAATTTAAATACTATTGTAATATTTTTTCTTCTCTATTGTGACAACATAAGTTTCCAGTTTTCAAATAAAGTGCTTCCTGTGAAAGTCATACTTTAGTTTGAAAGCTCTATGAAGCCTTCAATTGTGCACGCCTGTGAATCATAACATAGACTTCCCGCCTCGTAGAACAACACCAAAGGTTGCCATACGATCAGGCTATCAAGATTCTAAAAGACTAAAATAGTATTTACTTTTCGCCTAGAGTCTATCTTACCATTACACAAGTTAAATTGGTAGAAAACAAAAATAGTAGAATTTAATTTTGGATCGATTGATAATGCATTTCAGCCTACTCTATAGCGCTTCTGCATGATAGGTATAATTTTTGGAATGCATGAAAATTAGATGTATTATTTTCTATCCCAGTGACGAATTGTACTACTAGCCAAGAAAGGTTTCAGAACGTTTAAATCATATTTTGGTTTATCACAGTTAATTAAATCCCAAAAGAGTTAATTTGATGAACATAGTACCTGGTCGTTTAAGGATGACCAAAATTTTCTGTAGTTAAACTTTATATATTTTGACCTGCGCTATTTGACTACAAGACTAAATAAACATTATTAACTTATTTAATACATAACTCTTACACTAATCACCCAACACTAGCAGCACGGGTCGTACTATAGCTGTAGCAGAGAACATTTTATATACAATTATAGCTCAACACATGTTTTTAGGAAGCATTTAAGTACAAACTAGAGACTATTTAATCCAGTATCCATTAAAAAATGGAGACGTGTAAATAAAACCCTTTGTCAATATATTTAGGAATTGCATACTATTTTATTTAAGTTCATGAATTTAAATAATTCATTGTGAGCCACTTTATAAATTATTTATTTTTATCTCGTTAAGGTATTAAAGAAAGATATGCAAACAAAGTTTTTGTTATATAATAAAAACTCTTTTGGTCAAAATAAATAAATTATTGCCACATCAGATACGTTTGGGTATAATATTTTACATTATAGTAATCTTAAAAGCTCTTGATTTTTATTCATGAACATAGTAGAACTTTGTACATAAACTTTTAAAATTGATATAATAAATACTGTTAAAATTCCGCCATGCACATAACAAATATTCAAGAAATTGTTGACAGTTATATAATTAATGTCAACAATGTGCGTGGGTATTAAAAGTTATCCTGTGACGACGCTCAATTGCTCATTCAATAGCTTTATTTCAATTTGTGACTTTTTTAAAGCTTCTTAAGCCCTACCCATGTACGTATTTTATTTATAGATGCATTGCGATTCATCAACTTACCCCTGCAACAAGAGATAGCGATGATTATTTCGGTTGTATCTCATACACTTTTCGGATTATGAACACACCCGAAAGGAGGGTCAAATTTAATATTTTAATCCACGATATATTTTTAATGACTAAATTGATGCTATAACCTTCTACGGTGGCCGAATGGTCTAAGGAGTCACTCTCGCAATAGACTTGACTGAAGATGACAGGGAGATCAGGTTTCGAATACTGGTCGGGTGTACTAAGGGTGGTTTTTCCGAAATGGTTTTCCACTCTTTTTTCCATGCAAATACGGTTACACTTCATCTAAATACAACCTTTCTCATCCCTAACTCTCTAGCGTAATTAGTATAAATACATATAACCTGAACAGGTAATAAAACACAATGCTAAAATTTGATGCTATGGGAAAACCACTATGATACATCACCATCAAGTCTATTGCGAAATAACCCGTCTCGGTGGCGTAGTTGGCTAACGCGCTTGTCGTGTTGAGCTCGACTGCTGAGGACGGGGAGATCAAGGTTCAAATCTCGGTCGGGTGAACTGGAGGTGGTTTTTCCTAAATGGTTTTCCACTCCCCCTCCACGCAAATGCGGGTTCACTTCCTATATTTCAACCTTCCCAATTCCTAGTCCATTAGAGTAATTAGTACTTAAAGCGTATAACCCGAACGGGTAGTAAGACGCGGTGCTAAATAATATTATAATCTATTGCGAAATAGAATCTTAGACCATGTGACCCAACGATGTTGGTTTAGATTGAATTAAAACCGAATATACGTAAACGTTTTCTCTCACCGGATGAAGGGGATTTTTTTTTATATATAAACCTTCCTTCTCACGTCTTTCTCTACCTCAACAATGTCCGCAACCCCCTGAATTCGTTCATGTAATAAAGTATTCATAGCCGCACGCAAGTGTCAACAAAACGTCCGTCCATCTATCTGTCCCCCCGTTCACGTACACATACATACATTTGAAGTGTGAATGAAGTTGGTTTGGTCCGCTCCGGCATAATGTAGCAGAACTGTGCGTGGCGCGATGAGACAAGTAATAATACACTCTCTAAACTACTAGGGAGATATAAAGGAAAAGGAGGTATTGTCAAGACGAGCAGCCCCGGATACTTCAAGTGGGACGGCAAACAGGATTAGGAGCCATGGCTGGGAGACTGGAAACAGGAGTGGAAGGATCTCGTAATTTGTTTGAAAGGAAGTTTTCCACGCATCTCACGAGACTTGATGGGGGATAGAGAGTGTGCATACACACACATTCACATGCATTAACACGTACTCACATAGGGTGAGTATCAAGTAGTGGTTACATGTCTACAATATTATTAACTAAACTAAACACTAATCATTTAAATTTTAATACCGATACATAATTTTATATTAAGTATATATATATAAACTAAATATTATATATACTTAATATTAAATATTATATATATATATATACACTTAATATTAAACTTAACTCTACTCATATCAATTTTAATACCTTTACATAGTTAATGTATTTATAATTTATTCTTATTGAAGTATACTCCTAAGCCTAACTAATTTAGATTTGCTATAACATATTCCCCCCCATAATGACTAATTTAATCATTGTTTTAAATGTAATAAGATATTTAATATTCTAATTTAATTAATACTTTTGTATACATGCAACCACTACTTGAAATATATATATATATATATATGGGAAAAAAGAGGAAGGTCACATTACACAAATTTTTCAGCACAACTTTAAAAAGCACATAAATACCATAAACAAATAGTTTATTTAAACTAAATATAAATATGACAGATAAGCCTACACCTTTTAACCATTATATAAAGTACATTAGAAAGTTTTCATTATTCTCGAACAAATGACGGAAATAAATCAATATAGTTCAAATTTTAATGTACCCTTGTCTTACCTGTACTTTTTATTTAATAAATGTAGTTATATATATTTGAGGTATTTAATGTGCACTTTCTGAATCGATTGATTATATAAGAACTATACTTTAAAACGAGCTTAAATCTAGAATAGACACAACACCCAGCCCCATGGTCGTTAATTTATCACCATGAAAGGGGGGGGAGCCCACATTTCACTGATAATAAATGTTAGGGTTTTGACGGGAATAGAACCCGAGATCTTTAACTCAGTATACAGACTTGCTAATCGATTGAGCTGTGTTGGATTATAGGGGCCTACAGGTGTTCGGAAACTCATAACCCAGACTGCACATATAGTTTGTTTGAACCAAATGTAATACAAAGTCCCTATACACTTACATCTGAAAAACTATGCTACTACCATTAAATTGTATTCAAAGTTTCGGCGTACAGCGCCGGGAGAGCATAGCTGTTCAAGCATGCGTGTACAACAAGTTGCATAGGATGACCTTTCGAGCCATACGCATTTTTATGCTTATGTGTTAAGGATAAGAAAGTTTGAATTTAGAGCTAGTGTACCTGCAACATGAAAAACACGTATTTATAAACAACCTCCTTACTCCTTAATTACAATAAAATAATAAACTACCTAGAACAATTCCTTTACTAAAGTTATTAGGTTTGATTAGGCTAGGTTAGGTTAAGCTAGGCGTTGAGATATGGGGCTCAACGACTACAAGCAATGGTGCGCTTGTAATGCACCTGCCTGGTGCACTTCTGATATACTTTAAAGCAGATACATAAATTCATCCTGTGGGAATTCAGTACATAGTCCCAGGTGGGGACGGGATGGTCGAACTAATCGCATTGTATCCACAAAAAAAAACTGATTGCGTCCACTCTGTATAGTAGCTGAAGATAGTAGGAAAACGCAACGTGTGAAGGCTGCAACGTCGTTGACAGCTGTCAGAGCCACACTCTGAATGTGGTACCCTTGTCGCAAGGGTTGAATCGCTACACATCCCTTCAGAAGAAGGGGGGAAGGGGGGGGGGGAGCGAGTGATACGTGACACTTTGATGAGCGCGCACGCTTTTCCCACGAGAGTTTGTTCAATAACCAGTGGTTTTCAACTGAACTGACTTTCCTAGTGACGCACATGTCTCGAAATAGATTTACACTTTTTTAACTTTAGACAATTTTGCTTTTTAAATTATGGGACAGATAAATGTCAAAAAACAAAGAAATGAAATGTCCTTACAGATATATACATGCCCAGAGAAACAATTTCCGTATTTGTTTTTAGCAATTTTTTTACACACATACACATTGTATATATAAATGATATATAAATATCAAAAACACTGAAATTGTGCTTACGGGTGTAAAGGACACATACAAATTGGGCTATATGAGATTGACATCCGAGTCCACATGACCACTGATGTCGTTTTTACTCAATAATTTCCCAATCCCCGCAAATGTTAGTGGGCCTACATTTCTTCTAAATCCGAACTTACAGTATAAATATGTGGATTACCCCAACGGAACGCCAATTAAAAGTTTCTCGGGCTATTAGATTCAACCACATTTACCAAGCCATTTTATTCATATTTTGAAAAACATAACTTTTACTAATAAATAGTACGGAGCTCCGCGCGAACTTTCTCGCTCTATTGTTTGAAAATAGAGATATTTACTCAAAACTCGTAATATATGTGAAACGAAATAATATACACCAGCAAACCCAAGCATAAATTGTGCTATACTAATGTAAAACTTTTTTTAGTACCAATTTTAAATTTTATAATTTTTTTTAAAGAATTAATATCCTCATTTGTATGTTTAGACCGATAAAAAAAGATCAATATTGGGTCCATAAGGGTCAACACTTCGTATTAAAATTTCAACTTTCGGTTAAAATTTTCGACATTTTATTAGGTGTTGCAAATCTTCATGCCATCGCATTAGCTATTAAATTCCTCATGTATATAATTATGTTGACCAATAAAAAAATTAAATATTGACTATTGAGTTTAAAATGGATATGATCATTGTTGTACAAACATTGCTCCTAAGAGGTTTAAGATAAAACTACACAAACTGAGACTTACTTATATTTAATTACTCCATGGCATTAGAGAATTATTGCGTTAAAACTTAAGTAGTATCTCTTTACAACTAAAGCTCAACAAATTGTATTAATATATATGCCAATATCTCAGAAAATGTTGGATTTATAAAAATATACTTAATATAAAAGTTTGTTATTTTTAATAGTACTACAATTTTGCAATGATAAATTATTTAGTATCCCAGATAGTTGCGGGGACACGAAGTTTCTGCTTCTGTAAAGTTACCTAAAATTCATTTTCATGGTAAAATTAAAATAACCAGTTTATTTATAATCTTAGTAACCTAAAATTCATTTACATGGTAAAATGAAAATATCTAGTTTATTTATAATCTTAATCAACACCTAGATATAAATTTCAATCAAAATCATTAGAGTCAATTTTGAGAAAATCGATTTTTCTCTTTTCGCCCTTTCTTAAACTATTGTTAATTTTAAGTTTAAACAGACACACAGATAGACGTCATTGCAAAGACCACTTTTTAGAGTTTGGGGGGTCTTGAGACGTCGACATCCATCAACATTTCAGGTTAGATTTTCTTTTGCGGTCGCAATACTTTTACCTTTTGTGTTCAGAAAAGTTAATATATATATATATATATATATATTTACGTATAGCTTGAAAAAAACTAGTTTTATAAAAATATGCTTCTTATAAAATATTTGTATTATAAAGAGACCTACATATTTGTAGCGATAAGTAGTTTCATATCTCAAATAGTCTAGGAGATATTATAAAAGAAGATAATTTACCAATCAGGCCGGAGCCCTTAAAGTCATTTTGACGAAATATTGAGAGAAGACATTTTTTTTAAGAATATTTATAAATGTTTATGAATGAAATTTAATCAAAATCGTTAGAACCGATTCCAATCCAATTCCAAAAACCCCTCGGGACAACCCTATGGAAACCCTAGATACCAAGTTTTAGTCCAATCGGTAAAATAGTTTAGGCTCTAGTTGGAGGTACAGACAGACAAACGAAAAGAAGTACTTTCTTTACCTGTAAGATAGCGAGAAGGTAAAAATGAAACTGTATGCTTTAGAGGTTTAGTTGTGCTATCCTAGGTTCATTTGTTTTGTAAGTTAGGGCGATGCCCCCGGTAAGATCAACAGAAGACCCGTTAGAAGGACGCAGACTCGCAGTTGATGATGCACAATAGGTATCAATAAAATGCCCTCGTCCTTGGTGTAATTGAGACAAAGTGTTGTCGTGGTTTGGAGGCCAAGCTAGTTGGCACAGCCTCGCCAACACCGAGCTTGGTACGGTACAGTCCCTCATAGAACACTAAAAACACACTCCGATCTGATCCAATAAAAAAAATATAATGGTGTGTTTCGTAGATTTTAGCACTCGAAACAAGGACACACATTTTTTTTCATCACGTCTTGCTAACTTTTCAGACTATCCGCATGTTTATAATAATGGGCTAATGATGATGATGGTATAATTTAGAGAAAATTCATTAACATTTGCGTGGAGGTAGAGCTATAAATAATTTACGAAAATGAAAAAATACCGTCAGGTACGCCCAACTAGGATTCAAGCTTCAATTTCCCACGATCGGTAATTCTGTTTACTACGAGAGTGACATCTTAGACCTGGGGTTCCCAAAATGTTTATATTCAAGAAGCTCTCGCACCAGAAAAGATAGACACCTCATGAAAAGCCTTACATTAATAATATGGGCATTCAATAAAGACAGTTAAATTTAAATATGAAAGTATAAAACAAGCGAAAAATGCACATGTTCTGCTGCGTCTTTGACAAATGTCCTTTATTCAGATTTGAAAAAATTGGCGATCCTAATTACTGATGCAAATATATAGTATGAAAAAAAACCCCACAAAATGTTCTAAAATTGCCTCACGAAGACTAAGATACCTATGGCGTTCCCTTCCACCCCACCTTAAAGACAACGAACGGTGTTGTGAAGACGAAGGCCCCTGAACATAGCCTTGCCCCAAACCCTCATCCCGCCAAGTCGCGCATACAGCAATAACTGAGGTGACGCCTTATTAAGACAATTGACACGAACTCAGTGTTGAAGCAATTGTCCACCATAATGATAGGTTACCCCGTCTGTCGAGAAGGGCTGGAGTGAACATGAGTTATTGGACGTTTCCATTTAATTCTCATTCCACTCGTTTGGTGAAACTGTGTTCACTTTTGTCCCGGCATCTAGCCGAGAGAATTCCCCTTTCCCTCCATCGCCCCTCTGTCGTGTAAAGTTCGTGATCATTTTAACAAGGAATTCGGGATGGACCGAAGTTATTTCTTTAATTTGTTTCAGTCTCTCGTGTTTTTTAAGACGCCCTTTTGACCCTTTGTCCTCGTAATCCTGTTATTGTTATATAGTGTTTTAACAACCGCGGGGATGAATGTGCGTTGATATGAAAGCTTCGGGTTCAATAGCTTTTAATTAAGCGTCGCCTGTATCGTATTCATTGGACACATAAAGGAATTATTTTATGAGAAAGTTTTCGTAATCAATTAGTTAACAGAAGACTTACAAAATGAATTAAACCAACAAAGCACATATAAAGTCAATTTGTTCATTGAAGGAGATTTTCTGTCAATGCATATAATTACTAGATCCACTCTCATGGATTTATAAGCCGTGGGGTTTATTTTATCGCTTACAATTTTGACAGAAGAAAGTTTAACATATTGACCTTTAGCTAAGCTTTGATACTTTACTACCTTATATATATATATATATATATTTATATATAAGGTGGTAAAGTATCAAAACTTAGCTAAAGGTCAATATGTTAAACTTTCTTCTTTCTTCTTGCCCCACATCAGAAGGCACATGGGGTCAAGTCAGCGTCAAACTTGTCTAGTCTGATTTGCTTGTGGCGGGGAGGTTGGAATAATAGATTTGCAGCTGGATGTATGTATTGAGGTGTTTTCTTAAAATAATTTTCCTTGCATATGTGGCTACATTCACTATAAATCATATTATACTCATCGAAACGCCACTAAATACTCAGATTTCCCAGTAAGGGCAGTAATATATAGTTTAAAAAAAATCACAATGTCCAATTATTTATTTTAGTGAAATCATGATATTTACGTTTAATCAACAAAAAATGTCAATTAATAATTGGAAATTAAATACTCCCCAAATATAAGGAGGGTACGTTTGAAATGCTAACTACACAAATAAATGTAACTTCCCAAGCGTATCAGAAAGTTACAACGGAGTCAGCGAGTACAGCTGCTTGTAGTTTTGCTAAAGGCCACTAGAGCGTAGCAGCACCTAAGCTTTCATTCAACACGCCGTATTATGTTTATAGCCTAAGAGTGTCATTTAAAATCAGATTGTTTATTAATAGGCCAGTCCGCTGAGAATAAGCAGCTTGAACGATTTCATCAAAATGAATAACATGAGAAAGGTGAGTTTTATGGACACAACCTAGAGTTCACCTGTGGGAATGGCAAACAATGTGAACAATGTTATATCCCAATATTTTATTGAGCCGGGTATAGACCCAAATACACTTGATTCAAGGATAAGTGCGCTAACGTACTACCAACTCTTCTCGTATTTTAAACGTGACTTGTACAACATTTTATAACTAATGAAATTAAAGCTTAAAAAAGATACATCATGCCTTTGATTCAGACGTCAGACGATTTCTGATGTCAGGCTCGCCAAAGAGTGCGCTGTCAATGGCGTTGAGGTTATGGTTCAAATCTCGCCCGGGCGCACCGGGTGATGATTTACAAGATGCGATTTAACTTTAAGGATTTTTCCATCCTATTTCCACGTCATTGCGAGTGAATGTCCTTTCCTTTAAACTACCTTCCTCGACCCTACCCCTAAAATTAACTACAAAACACCTCCTTCGGTGGCCACATTGTCTAAGGCGTCGCTCGCAATAGACTAGACTGTTGATGACAGATATATCAGGGCGTTGAATATCCACCGGGTGTATTGAGAGTATTTTTTTCAAAATTACTTTCCACACACACACACACACACACACACACTCACTCACTCTCCACGCAAATGCAGGTACACTTTCTCTAAATTCAATCTTCACATCACTAGCTTATTAGCGTAATTAGTACGTACGCCCATAACCTAAGAAAGTAGTAAGACGCAGCGCTAAAAAAAACTGTTAAACCTTAAATTAAATAAAAATTAAATAGAAGCGATAACTATGTATGACTAAAATAGTCCCCCCAAGAAGTGGCGGATCTAGAAGAAGGCTTTTGGGACAATGGTCCCAACTATCGATCCCCCCCCCCCTTTTCCCTTCACAAAGTAAATAAACAAATATATATAAACCAATACCTTTATGTTGTTAAGAGTGCATAACTCTTAATATGCAGGCAGCTACCATCTCCCTAGCCCTATCTGCTACATGACCAAACCAATAATTATTTCAACATTTACTTTCTTTCGCAGCCAAGTGGGGGATTTAGAACTAAATTTTTCTAGTAATTATATTACTAAGTTAGTGTGATAGACAAGTATTTGTAATAAAAATACAAATTTCTATTAACAGTTATAGTAAAAATTATTTATCAATTTTATTGTAATAGTAACTTTTTGTTTCTTTAAAAAATTTGTCAATCAAAATTGAGTTGTTTATTACAAGGTCTATATGTGTAATTATACTTAATTAAAATTATTTTTATGTACTTGCAAAATTATTGTTATTCTAAAATTAATTCTAAAATAAATTCTTTATTAATAACAATTATTAAATTTATGCTAGAAGGAGGCTAATGAAAACCTTTGTGCCCCTCCTGTCCTCCCTGCTCAACCACTCCTGGATCTGCCTTTGCACACAAATAGGATTAGTTTAATAACTGTCAAATTACTAAGGATAGGATATGTGTTCCTTATAAAATAATAATATAGGCAATGTTTCTATTTAAAATATATGTCCTGAAAAACCGGGAAATATCATCACTGCTAAGGGTGGGTTTGTTTTAAAACTGTGTCGTTTCCCAACCTGTCTCCAGAGGAAGTCCTCTTAAAATTCGCCCTTTTTTCGGCCTACCCCTGGGTTAAAACTTTTGTTTTTGTAAGTCTTTGTTTTCCAATACTGGAAAAAAAAAGCGCGCAATCAAAATGGAATTTTTATAACTTAAGGACGTGTTGTGACGTCATTACGGGTGATGGTGACGCCACTCAAGTCCCTGCACGTGCCTGTCGCGTGCCGCAAAGTTGCGAGCATAGCATGGAATTAGTGTTTGTAAACACGTTCAGGGCCACGTACAAATTTTGTAACGCTATTAAAATGGTGGCGCACCCACGAGTCACAACTGTACAAACTACAATCCAATTTTCATTGGAAGGGACTTTTGGAAAATTGTTGTACAAACAATACTTTTTTATGGCCAAAATTTATAACATTTTCCTATAATGTAAGTAGAAATAGGACACTCGAATCCTTTATTCCTATATTCCTGTGGTATTCGAGAGATTCGATAATCGTAAAAATCTCAAAAATGTATCTTTAATACAATTTATCAAGAGCTGGAATTGATATACCAATTTTAAGCAACTGGTAAAAGGAATTATGTAGACTTGTATAGTTGTGAGAGTAATAAAATCACACACACAAAAGGACAAAATTGTATTACTATAGTTAATTTACTAACACATTACTTGACATATGAATTACGTGAAAGTATATCTAGTGACTTTTCTAGCCGTCAGTTACAGTCCTTTCTGTGTAATCTATTATGGGACTTACAGCATGGCCAAGTGGTCTGAGGCGTCAGACTGTCATCGCACTTGGGTCGCTGTCATCGTATAGGTCGTACTTCAAAAGACTGTTAGCTGGGTGCAGGGATATCCTACCGTGTGAGTTATCACCCACTGTAGTTTTTCACCTGGCCTACTTACTACCCCCTCCTTACAGTCATGTATGAGCACTTAGACTATTTATTGGCTTAATCTATGAGATAAAGATGAGGGGTTATAGATTACAAAAAGTGCACTCTCGTTATCGTCGAGCGGTGGTGGGGGAAAAACCACAATAATAAATCACACGTAGAAAAAAATAATCCTGTAGACCCAGCCGAGATTCGAACCTCAACCTTCCGGTCACCGGAAATCCCAATTTATTGGGAGCCTGATGACTTAAGGTGGCCTCCTCAGTCAGCGAGAAAATATCAATCACTGTCAGGCAATGCGGATTAAAATACAATAGTCCGTGTCGTTTTATGGAATTACTTCGCTATTCCGTCTAAGCTTATACTCCCTTTACCCCTTCCCTTACAGTCACACTTGTTAATGCTAGTAAGAAAAAGAAGGAAATTTAAAAAAATTATTTTCTTAATGTTCGCTGCTAATTCTCCAATATTTAAGATTTCCTGACGCGGGCCTATCAAAAAATTACTGTATTTGTTAGAGGAAGGCTAGATTCAGAACCCTTTTTCATCAAGTCTAGTCTCACAGCTCAGCAAATATGATTAAACATTCGTTGAAACTGACATTTAACACTTTTTTTTCTAATAGTTACACTAAATATATTCGGTTAGTTAAAAATACTTTATTTTGCCTGAGACATATTTTGAAACAATACATTATAGAATTAAATATTGTGTTATAGTTTAACGCCTGCGCGTCAATTTCTCTTCTACCAAGACGACCCCCTTAAGGTGGGATGGAAGGAGACACGAGTAGAGGTCAGTATTTTTTTATAGCCAAAACCTTTTTGGCAAAAATAAATAAATTATTGCTTCAGTATATGTACTTAGTTTAATCTAATCCTAGTATTATCAACCGTTATTAAATATTTATCATGAGCATAGTGACATTTGATGAAACTTTTTAAAATACAAATTAAAAGTATTTATCAAACTACGCGATATCAACGATAGTCTACATATTCAAGAAATTGTTGATATTATTATGTGCAGAGAATTTAATTAAATATATATACTGGGGCACTATCCTATTTATTTTAACCAAACAAGTTTTTTGTTATAAAAAAACTATAAAAACACCGAACTTAATTTGTGTTTCATTAAACGCCACCTTAAGCTTCGTAGTGATCGGTGTAGTAAGTAAGATTCATAATAAAGGCTACTCAAGGGCTTGGATTCCACCCTCACGAAGTTCCAAGAAATGTGAGATAAAAGAAAACGACAGAAAAATGATTTTTTTTTTTAAGAAGAAGAAGAATCGTACTGACGCAGTGTCTGGGTATTTTATTTTGGAGGTTCAAAAGGTTCCCCAATAGTAAGAATCTCGCTATGTTTTATTTCTCCCTACACGGCGAGAATACGATAAACACACTCTCCAGTATTCTAGATCTATCCCACAATCATTTTGATCCTTGTCTAAACACACGAATCGTTACACCTCTCGGTCCAAGCACATGTTACGTGCGTTGTGTAACTACAGTAATTACTGCAACGCACCCACCCACATACACGTGCAAGAGCTGCGTAACTCGCATTTCTCAGTGGTTGGGATATTTCTATGCGATACTGGAACACAAGGGTGTTTTAAGTAAAATGTACAAATAGATATGTTTAGTTTAATTTTCTATACATAGTAATATCAATCGTTCTTAAATATTTATCAAGAACATAATGATATTTGATGAGGAATCTTTTAAAAAAATAATTGAAAGTCCTCGTCTGGCTCTATGTTTATATTGTAAATTATGTTGATATAAACAAATGCAAAAAAAAATACTATGATTAACTCGTGTTCCCTGCACTGTTGATATCATCTTGTGAAGAAAATTCAGCTCTATGTTTGTGCTGGAGCAATATTTTGTTTATTTGGCTAAAACAATGATTTATATAAAAACTGCCAACACAGTGTTGGTTTTGTCTTGTCGCATCCCCTACAGTTCTACCTTAAGATACTTTTTTAAAAAGGTAACAAGTATGGCAAGTACAACTATAGTATGGATTCCTGAAGATGTAAAACCAGACAAAACGTTTATTCAAAAACTATAGTCTACACATTAAAAATGTCCATAAACTTTTCACTTTGGAAAAAATACATAAATAATTATAGAACGATTATATTGTTACACGTCTCGGTGGCGTAGTTAGCTAACGCGTTAATCGTGTTGAGCTAGACAACATCGGATCAGGACATCGAGGTTCGAATCTCGGTCGGGTGAACTGGGTTTTTTCTTCTTAAATGGTTTTCCACTCTCCCTCCACGAAAATGCGGGTTCACTTCCTCTAAATTCAACCTTACCAATGCATTAGCGTAATTAGTACTTAAACGTATAACCCGAACGGGTAGTAAGACGCGGTGCTAAATAATAATAATAATAATTTATATTGCTATGCTTTCTTATTTATAAGGCATATTATGAAATACAAATTAATTTGTACATCAGTCTTGCTAGTTGCTGTTTTAGCCACATATTTACATTAATGGGATAGGAATGAGAAAAAAAGTTTAGAAAAAGTTAACACGAATTTGCACAACCGTCCGACCCAACATCCCCATCACCTTCAAACCAGACAATACTGACAACTTTGTCCGCGTGTCCCCCAGTGTTGGTTTTAGATACGAAGTGTAGTGGAAAACAGTAAAGTTGTTAGTTTACCTTCATAGGGAAATCGTGATCCAAGATAGCAGTGTTAAACCCATCTTGAGGGGAAAATTGTGTTCCAGGGTAGCAGTGCTCAACCTACTTTGAGGGTAAAATTGTGTTCCAAGGTAACAGTGCTCAATCCACCTTGAGGGGAAACTTGTGTTCCAAGGTAACAGTGCTCAACCTACTTTGAGGGTAAAATTGTGTTCCAAGGTAACAGTGCTCAATCCACCATTGAGGGGAAAATTGTGTTCCAAGGTAACTGTGCCCAATCCTCCTTGAGGAGGAAAATGTTGGTGTTGGCCTGGGGTCAAAAACAGTGCTCAGTCCACCTTCGCCCATATTATCAATGTAAAATAATAATAATAATAATAATTAATGTTATCAATGTTGGCAGCAAAAAAAATGTTGTATGTTCTAGAAGGGTTTTTTACCAGAATATTAGTACACTTAAAGAGACAGTAGGATTAAATATTTTGGAACCAAAAATCAATAAATACTCGGAAATCTTTGAATCAGTTTTTTTTAAAGAAACTAAAGCTGTTTCTACACTTAATAGATTTGAATAGTTAAAAAGTGTCAAGCTAGAATATTTGAGTAGTTTCTCTTAACCAACCAACAGCAATTTAAAAGTGTTGTGTGAGTTAAACTGTTTTTCCATCGAGTAAATGGCCAGATAATAAACAGTGAAACATCATCACCTCCAGAGCAGTGATTTATGTGAGATATCCTCACTTACAAGCTCCAATATCATGACGCCAACCTAACGCATTCGGCGCCAAATATGCTTAACAAACAACTCTAACATCAGGGATTCTAGTACCCGGAGAGTAAATTCATAACAAATATTTAAGCCTCACTTTAAAATGAAATAAATAATTTTGCAGTATAATTTTGGCGGGAAGAAACTTTTGGAAAATAAAAACATATTTGTTTGTGTTCAACAATTATAGCATTTTATAATATTATTAGTGCAATCTTACACTTATTGATAGTATCTAACAAAAGTGACAGCTGCAAGTTACATGACTTGACGTAAGAATGCGTGAAAGTAGATCTGGTAGCTTTTTTTAACTGTCGGATAGGGTCCGTTCTAAGAAAATTTGACTTGTAGATCTGCAGTTAGCTTCTATAAGAATGGCAAGGAAAATTCTCCACCCCACGTTTGCTTTTCATTATTTCGCTTGGACAGCAACAATTCTTCCTAACCTTGTTATAAAACAAACTACAGTAATCTCCCAAAACGTTAATTTATCAGCTAATGAAAGGAAATGGACCATTTTTTACGACGAGACCTGTTTGACTCTTTAAGGAATAGAACTTTAGATAATTAGATTTTAAAAAAGAATACGTACTGCCTAAATAAATAAGATACCATATATTTTAGATAAACTCTTACAAAAAACTTTTTTTTTGCAGGATGTATGATTTTTTTTCGTGTCCCACGTCTTACTACCCGTCCGGGTTGTCCTTATTTAGAACTTACTGCGGTTAAAGATGAGAAATGTAGAGTTTAAGGGAATTGTAGCCAAATGTGCCGTATGTGGAGAGCTTAGGGGAATTATTTATCTAACAAAATTACCCTTAATAGATCCAGGTGGGATTCAAGCCCCGACCTCCCCGTCACTGGCGATTCAGAGGTTTGCCAAAGGAACGTGTTAGACCACGCAATCCCAGATATGAATGGCCTTTGTTCTGAACTTTCATTTTAGTAGACAATAAAATGTTGGATAGCCATAGAAAGAAACTTATCTGATAAAAACGTTCATATAGCTATACGCCAAGCCATGTGCTACGCAGATCTTTCTTTTGACAGGTGTTAAATATACATAGTACTCCATCCCTTTGATCCAATCCGTCAGACTCGTGGCAGACGGGATTGTTGATGACGGGAAAGTTGAGGTTAGAATCTCTGCCAGGTAAATTATGGGATGAATTTCTACATGTGATTTATCAGTGCTATTTTTACATCCCTTCTACACGCTAATTAGTGGGCAATTCTTCTAAGCTACCCCTTAATTTCTATCAGATAGATTAAGCTGCTAACTCACACATGTGTTAAAAACCTCAAACTATATTTTTATACACCCGCTTCAGTGGCCGAATGATCTAAGTCATTATTCTAGTGTTAGACTGGCTTGTTGAAGACGGGGAGATTGGAGTTCGAATCTTAGTCGGGTCTACTGAGGGTAGTTTTTTCCTAAATGGTTTAAAACTCGCCTTGCACTGAAGTACGGGTAGATTACCTCTAATATGCTTCCTTCTCCATCCCTTTCCCAATAGAGTAATTATAATAATGTATGCGTATAGTCTGAAAAGAATAAGACACGTTGGAAAAAAAATTGAGTGTTAGTTTGTCAATGTTGATTTCTCTTCATTTGTTTGTTTTCAGTAAAATGGCGTGTAGTGTTTCCAGAGTAAGCAGAGTTAGTCAAAACTGTGCTTGTGATATATACTCACAACTCAGTAGAACACTCATTGGACATTTTATGAAAATTGAAAAATGACACCTGGACGTGGGAATCGAACCCGGGACCTTTGGCTTAGTACGCCAATGCTCTAATCACTGTCATTTTTCAATTTTCAGAATATGTTATCTTGATGGAGAATTCCTCACTAAAAAAGCATAAACAACTGCTTCGGCTATTTGATACTCATAGGACAGTTACAACAGGAAATATATACCCATGTACGGGAAACAGGGGAGAGCTTATTTGCTATTGGTCAGAAGTGGAGTTGGTTATCTCATAGGTACAGTGATTACAAGCTATGCTTACCCTGGAAACACGACACGCCACCCCTGTTTGTTTTATATCTTCGAAAAGGTTCTTTCTATAGCGTCCAGACTGTGTACCACCCAAACGTGTAGCGATAAATGACCAAGTGTTATCACTTGTTTTTTCGTGTTCCTATATGATTGGTAGCCGTGGACTCCATGGACCACCGGCAAACGACGGAGCTGATGAGCACCTCCACAGCGACACGACCAGAGCAACCGCGTGCTTGTTATGTTATTACTCCGGCGGGGGTTGTTTGCTTTGATGAAGGGGGTTTCCACAGACAAGTTCACACGTACTTGCCGTCTGTCTGTCTATCTGTCTGTGCGCGGGATGTTGGTGCTTTTGTTTCCCTCTCGAGTAAGACTGCGAGCGGGGAGTATGGGGGTTAATGGAGGAGGGAGAGCTAGAAATCAAAGCCCCCGTCCAATGAGTATTACACAGTGTTGTCAATTTAGCGACTTTGTCACTAGACCTGGCAACTTTTACGGGTCTGAAACGACTCATTTTTATTTTTAGCGCCTAACGACTAATTTGGCGACTTTCCTAAATTTTCTGTCAAGTAAATGTTCATTATTTTAAATTTTAATACTGTAGAATTTTAATTTTTGAACTACCGTACTTCAAGAACGCAAAATGCATAGCTTCGGTCTACAGAAGAGCGATAAACCATCTATCTGTCATTCACAAATCACAATGACATCGTTTTGAATCCGGGGATCACTCCAGTCCACTGATGTATCTCACATTCAGTTTATATTAGTGTAAGCATTTTTGATTTGGCTACAAATGTTATGACTTTTAGTTTTTCGTTTAGCGACAATTTAGCGCCTTTCTGGTACTAATACAGATACAACACTTATATGGTCGTTGGCAACACTGGTCCTACAGTTGTGTGGACTTCAACTGTATATCTGTAACCTTATAAGATTTTCTAATGCTTAAGTTTTGTTAACATTTCATTTCATTTATTTGATGTATTTAGCATGCACTTTCTGAACCGACCGATTATTTCAGCACACTAGAATGTATATGAGTGAATGCGAAAGGGCCTCCCAATTTTGCTGGGAAAGTTATTTTCAAATACCTTCCAGAGTTCTTTTACATGCTACAATCGACACGGGACAGACGGTTTTGCTTACCCTCCGAAAGAAGTTGTGTTACGGATTTTTATCGCTCAAGTAAAATCCGTTGACCCCGGCTGGATTTGAACTCAAAAACATCGGGTTTCGAGTGAGAGTTGTTTCACACCTCTCCCACCTGCATTTCTCCCCTTGTAGGCACCCCTGTGTTGACATAACATATTAGATCGATGATTGTTTGGACGAATAAACTGTCAAAAATATCGCTTTGAACATAATTTAAATGTATATATATATATATATATATATATATATAATTTACAATACTGTAACCTCAACAATCTTATCGAGAATTATTGAAGATGAATGTCAAAAATGTGGAAATATGAATCAGAAAAATCGAAGAAAAAATAATAAAAACATTTTTTAAGGCAGATAGATTGATCGGCACGACACCAGGGAATGAAATAAAGGAAGAGGAGAATAAACGATACAAACGAATCAAGAAAAGGCGAAACGAGATAGAGTGGAGTGAGTGAGGGAAAAAGGGGGAGTTTTTAAGAAGAAAAAAAAGGACAGTAAAACAGATCATAAGATGGAAGATGGATGAGCAGTTGGCCCCATGAATAAACCCCATACACACACCAAGGAATGACACAGACTGATGGACGGTTGAAAGGCAGGACGAGAACAGACACTTGGACAGACAAAGGGGGTTTGGACGTGAGGAATGCGTTTTCGGAACTACAAAGCCAATAAACGTGATTTTTCTCTCAGACTGTGACGAATCCAAATACTGGCCACGCTCAGTGCTGAAGAGGTCTAGTATTCTAAACAGAAATATATATATAAAAAAAGTGTAAACAATTATTTTCCAGCGTTAGGAGTAAAAGAATAAGATGATGAAACCAACATCTGTGGGCAGGCGGACTGCGGCATCAGTCTCGCCTAGCCTGGTATGTCAATGGCAGAGAGGTAGGGGCTAGAATCCCGACTATGTGTAATGATATGAGCTGTTTTACGAAATGGTTTTCCCCAATTACTACACGAAAATGCGAGCACATTACCGATAAATATTACCTTCATCCTCCTTATTTTACTAGTGTAAACGTGCGGTTAGCCTGAAATAGTAGTAAGACGTGTTATTTTCTTAAAAGAATAAGTCAAATGGTAGCCTACAATTAGCACCTTCTAACCGACCCCTTAACTCAGTTTGCTGAGCTATAGGTCCTGGGTTCAATTCCTGGGATGGCCTAAAATTGTATCATTGATGAAATGAGGGTTTCCCTTATCACAGTATTGTATTAACGGTCGGGGGCCGGATGTTGTGTCTGTTCTAGATTTAAGTTACGTCTTGTGCTCATATAATCAGTCTGTTCAGAAAGTGCACTTTAAAAACCTCAAATAAAATCACAATAATAAAAACTATCAGATGTGGCAGCCGCAAATTACTTGACATATACATATATTAAAGTAATTATTCAAAGGAACGCCCAATAAACAATAACAAAAGGATCTAATTAAAAATGAAAAGATAATAAGTGTTATGAATTATAAGGTAAAAGTTAAGACCGCATGAAATTTATTAGCAAAAAAACACATATTTAGTTTTAAGAAAAGAACCTTAAGAAAATTAAATGAAATAAGAAATGACAAGTCTGAATATAATATTTGTTACATCATATAGAAGAGAAGATATATTAAACAACAGAATACTAGTAAGACTATAAATAATGAAAACTTTATAACTTTGTAAATCCTATTAAAGAATGTGAAATAGAGTAGAAAAAGAACAATAGGGTTAAAATACAGGAAACATATTAAAATTAGAACAAGAATACAATACAAATTTCTAATTCTAATTTTAATATGTTTCCTGTATTTTAACCCTATTTTTCTTTTTCTACTCTATTTCACATTCTTTAATAGGATTTACAAAGTTATAAAGTTTTCATTATTTATAGTCTTACTAGTATTCTGTATGTTTAATATATCTTCTATTCTATATGATGTAACAAATATTATATTCAGACTTGTCATTTCTTATTTCATTTAATTTTCTTGAGGTTCTTTTCTTAAAATTCAATATGTGTTTTTTTGCTAATAAATTTCATGCGATCTTAACTTTTACCTTATAATTCATAACACATATTATATTTTAATTTTTAATTAGATCCTTTTGTTATTGTGTATTAGGTGTTCCTTTGAATAATTATTAATATTTTCTCCTTACTAAATCACTTGTAATATAACTAATATATTAAAGTAGTTTTAATGATTTTAGTAACTGCCGCATTAGGTCCTTTTACTAGAATCTTCCTATCGAATGCCTATAAATTCAAATGTATTTCTTTCATCCCAGCGCTCTACTACCTTATATATATATATATATATATACATATATATATATAATTACTCTAACGGAGTAGGAATGAGGATGTTAAACTACCCGCATTTGCGTGGAAGGAGAGGGGGAAACTTTTTATGTTAAGTCCCCTCAGTAGACCCAAACCGGGATTCGAACTCAAATTTCCCCGTCATGAGCAGACTAGTCTAACACGAGAGTGACACCTTAGACCATTCGGCCACTGAAGCGGGTTATTATTATTATTATTATTATTTGGGTACCCCACCTCACTAACCATTAGGGTTGTACGCATATGAAATAATTACGCTAATGTAATGGGGATGACAGGATGATGAAAGTTTAATTTAAAGGAAGCGAGCCCGAATTTTCGTGGAGGAAGAAGTGAAAAATAATTTAGGGGGAAACACCCTCTTTACACCCGACTAGAATTTGAACTCCGATCTCCCAGTCATCGGCAGTCCAGTCAAATGCGAGAGTGGCACCTTACACCATCAAATGTATCATTTGATTGCACGGATGACTAACTATTTAACTTCAAGGGTAGGTGTATTTTAAGAAACTGCATCAGCTTTCATCTAGGAGGAGGATGGTGAACAACACAGTGAAAAAAGTAAAGCAGATCAGGAACAAACCCAACCTTCCAATTCGGTCAAACACAATATCCTCGTATGTCCAAAACTGTATGTTTACACCAAGTTTCAGGCAAAATAATTAATTAATAGATAAATATCCCACGTATGGGGTCACCTCGTTTGTGGGGAGGGTGTTTAGGAGAATGTTTGTGAAACCCCCGGTGGTGTGCGACCGGTACCAATCTTGATCACAGAGCCTGACCACCACCTACAACAATCGAGTAGAGGTGACACTGTCTTGAGACATGATACGAGGTCCCATCTCAATAATATCCCCATTAGTCCTGACATGACAGACCGACACGTAGCTAGCTGACTCTAAACAGAAAGAGAGAGAGCCCCTTCCCATAGGAGGAAACATTCGGGTCACTGCCCTCCCTCTGGGGGAAAGTGTGGGGGGATGGGAGGGTAGCCTTCGTTCACCCTGAAGATAGTACGCTTATGATGTAGCTTATAAAATAGGGCCTGAGTGAAATCCATCAAGGAACATCTGGTACCTTGCATAGGTACACAATGGAGTAGCTTATAAAATAGGGCCATAGCGTAATCCGTCATGCAAAGTTCGATACGTTTCAAGGTAAACGTAATATGCGTGTAAGCCGTCTTATCAGACACCCTCATCGGTGTGGAAAAGTTCAGATATTTCTTTGGAAAGTAAAGATTCGTGATTTCTTACTCATAGTAACCAGTGCTCGAACAATAATCAACTCATCACATTTACTTAGTTTCCAATATGAAGCAGGAAGTTGCAGCTAGCAATGTTTATAAGACATCGATAATTTACTAATACCAATATCTTCCTTTTGATACCAATATTTTCTACTCACCTTAGTTCTTATGCCCCAGCATCGGATCGACATAGAAATAAATAATCATTAGTTTATCATTTATTTATTTTACTAATGTGATCCGTCCGTCTCCTTTGGCTAGTGGCCTGAGTTCCTAGTTACAGTTCCGGAGCTCCCAGGTTCAATCTTCGGCGTTGATAGATTTACCTGTGAAGCAGTGGGCATGGAACAGGGGCAACTTAGCTTCGTGAGGACAGTTGAGCAGCTACGTGAATAACTCAGTAGCAGCTCCGGTCTAGAAAACTGAGATTAGCGGCCGGAGGTTTCATTGCACTAATCAGATGACAGCCTTTATCCGCCAATGTTAGCAGTATATCCGCCAACATGTGGAAATCAGCCTCTCGGTAGGTATAGCTCGTTTGTGGGATGAGGTCATGGAGTTTTTTTTCAGTAATGCACTCTGATGACCTGATTATTAAGTTTTTGGTACATTAGTAAGAATTGAGATAGATTCATAACTAGACCCTAATTTATGATATTTTAAAAACTAGGGTTGGGATCTAAAATACCTAAAAATAATCAATAAATTACCTATAAAGAGACCAAGAAATTATAAGAACATTACATTAAATTTACAAAAAATTACTTGTAAATCAAAGCTCGTAATGAATGTATACGAATAAATCAAACAAGCACTTTACAAATGAAAACTATAACACACACATATTGTATATATATCCCTTAGCAGCTATGCTCTTGCATTCTTCTAAATATAATATTGATTTATTCTTCAGAAGTAATAGCTACCCCCTTTCAACGCAACCCTCTCCAACTTATTTCCGTTGTTTTACCAGAAATATATATTTTACAACCAAACAAGCAAAAAGGATACAAATTTCATGGTCTAAAATTAATTAACCTCTTATTCCGACCCATTTAAGTTGAAAAATTATAACCGAGTATTATGCATTAATAAAATAACGTTTTTATTAAAATTTATACTTACTCAAAATAAATTGCTAAGAAATTACTCAAAAATGCCTTAAAATGCGGTGAAACAGTAAAATATATAAAAATCTAAAGTAAGAGAAAATTACCTAATAATGACTTACAAAAAACACGTTTCCAGAATCAGGGCATCATGAACAGAATTTATGTGCATATGAGCATTGTCTATAATATACCAGAAAAAAGACGACTTGTCATCAGATCTGGGCCCTGGTTATCAGTCTGTTCTTGTTTGGTTTTCCAGAAAAGATGAGATCGGGGTTTTAGTTCCAACCGGGTATTCTAAAATAGTTTGTTGTCTAAGGAGTTATCCATTCTTTGTCCTAGAAAACGCAGTTACACTTCCTTTAAATTCTACCTTCCCCATCTTTAACCTATTAGTGACCGGCCTCTTGTTCTAGTGCCAGTACCCCTGGCTACTGATCTAGAGCTCCCAGGTTCTATTCCTGATGCTACCATGGATATGTTTCCCGAAAGGAGAACTGTTCGTATAGTCACCATGGTCTGGTAGATAGGTTTAAGTTAGGTCTAAGGTTTTCGCTGTCCCACACCTTTACAATCTCTATCATCACATCATCTCTTTGTTTGTATGACGTGTTGACAAACTTCAAGGTATACCCTGAGCAATGTATGCTCCCACAGAGCATCTAAAAGTCTACATGCAGGCGGCCAAACTAGATAGTGCATTTCTCACGGTCAAATATGTCATAAAAAAAGTGTAAACATAAGAGTTGCCCAGATGGGTAGCAATATATGAAACCTAGAATCACACACAAAATGTTTTATCAATAATTACCACTCTAATAAAAGGTCGTTTAAATGGTATTTGAGGTTCTGCCCATAGTAAAGGCGACTAGAAAAATTAATGTTTACCCAGAACACTTGATATTCTTTGCCATAAAAGCGAATGCAATTTTTGATCTTATTTATTTTGAGATATTCTAAATTATTAAGCTCAAAGAGCACTCACTGTATATTCATTCTTAAGTCTGCCCCCCCCCCCTCTCCCCCTCTCACCCACACACACACACACACACACACACACACACAGATGTATGTAATCTTTCAATATAANCACACACACACACATATATATGAGAATTGGCAAGCTAAGCCAAATGTTCAGGGTTTAATCCCGTGCCCATATGTATTTTTAAACTATCGGCTATTTAATTGAATTTAATAAAATAATATTTAGTTTATTTGTATGAAAACATGTTTTTAAACAAACGATGTGCACTACTATAATCGACTCGTTCTGAATCCAATATGAAAGACTCGTACCTGTCTGTAAGCCATCTTTAAGCTGAGTCTTACGATGAGTGATGGGACTCTTGTATCCCCAAATCTAAAATACCCTCAACACTATCGTAACATCTTTCACCCCGACTGTGTCACATCATTTGTTATGTCCCTCTCTCAAGGATCGACAGCGGGGATGTCCCGAGTCTCGAATTGTTCCTTGACCCGATCAACACGCGACGTCGTGCTCGGACCTTCTCTAATTGGATCAGGAGGGAGGCCCGTCGTCAGCTAACAAGTGTGTGTCGTGACATGCTGCATTCACCGAGGTCAGGGGGAAAGCACTCGCTTGAGTGACAGCGATGATTTTGTTGTTGTCATTCTGCAGTAAATACAGATGCGAATGGCGATACAAATATTCTAGTTTATTATACAAATGTCTCGACCCCGGTGCAGTGTCGGCTAATGTATGTGGACACATGTGCATGTGAACAACCAATAATTTGATTACAATTATACAGTCTGTTCAGGAACTCATAACCCAAACTGCACATATAGTTTGTTTGAACCAAAGGAAATACAAAATCCCTGTACACTTACACCCGGAAAACTATGCTAATACCATTATTATTATTAGCACCGTGTCTTACTACCCATTCAGATTATACGCACTTACGCTAATGTGTAATGTTAGGGAGATTGTGAGATGAAATGGAGGACCTACAGTTTAACGTGGGATCCGAACCACGGTGGAGGCCTGGAATTCCACACATTCACAAGTTGTGATTAATACACGTCTTGCCAGAGGTGAAGGAAGATAAATCTGTGCCGGGACCGAGGATTTAACCCCGAACCCCCAGCACAGAAGTCCGACACCTTACCCCTAGACCACCAGGTCAGCATAGTACCATTAAATTGTGTTTAAAGTTTTGGCGCACGGCACCGAGAGAGCAAAGCTGTTCAAGTATGCGTGTACAACAGGTACCATAAGAGTTAGGCGCGCGGCACTACACACCTCGACCGACATCTTAGAGCACGGAAGCAGAACATACCACGACTAATAGTAAACAACATACTAATATATTTATAAATGCAAATACGTGTTAAAGGTCATCCATCATTAACGGTCCTACATCACAGAAAGTGCTTGCCATTGTTACATGTGCAGTGCCGCACGCCTAACTCTTATGCAAATTGTCGTACATGCTTGCTTGCATAGCTATGCTCTCCCAGTGCCGTACACAGAAACTTTGAACACAACTTAATGATACTAATATAGTTTTCCGAATGTAAGTGTGTAGGGATTTTGTATTACTTTTGGTTCAAACAAGCATTAAGTGCAGTTTGAACTACGAGTTTCCGAACATCCTGCATACTATTTTAGTTTTTAATAATTAAGTATTCTATCTAAATTTTTGATCATTGTTTATCCTTAGTAATCTCGTTCTGGGATTAGCGCTTTTCTGGTGTAATGTTGACAATTTTGTTGTGTGCGAGCGTGTGGTATTAGTTATTGTGAGCAGTTTGGCAGCACGGCGTGAGCGCTAGAAGTATTTGCTACAGTTGAAGTGCTAATGCGCATGCGCACGACAGAACTAAGTAGTTCCTGGGAAATGTGTGCTCGGGTAATGATCAGGATAGTAAAATAAGTAAAAGGCTAGGATATATTTTATAAACCAGATTTAATTGAAAAAGATTGCAAAACAAAAAATGTAGATTTTAAGTTGATATTTACTAAAAAATGTTCTTGACTATTTGGATGCTATTTAATCTTCTTTGTTGTTTACATTGCTTGCTGTTTTGTAAGGGGATAAATACATGAACTAAGCATGACTAATAAGACTATTTACATAATAATAATAGAATAAAATTAAAAAACACGAAAATTCACATTTCCACAAGAATACCATTATTGTCAATGTATATAATTTTCGTTTAACCAGAAAAAAAGCGAACTTAACTTGTCTGGTTCACCATGGTGTAACTTTGTGGTAAGTATATCTAAACAGTTAATTTTTTAATACGTATGTAGACTAAATAAATATTTGTATGAATATATAGATGTATACATAATTTATGTAGGCCTATCTATACGTATAATGTATGAATGTGCTACGTTGATCTAATTACATTTATATGGGCCCATATATTTATGTTGGTATTGTCTTGATATAATTAAACTAAATATGTAGATATTTCCAAAATATTCTTTATTACAATTTTGATTTTGTGAACACCCTAGCTTTTACATCACCATCCACCACTTCATCGGTGATCTTAGGGCAAAGTTCTCTCCTGAGTACCCGATGTTCGTTAGTTCAAACCCCGCTGAGGCTAAAAGATTTTTCTTGGGCGATCAAAATCAGTACCACAACTTCCTTCGGAGGGAGGTTAGGCCGTTTGTGGTGTGATAGTTAAAATAACTTCGGAAGGAATGTTAAAAGACCTTTCAGATAAAATTGTTGGCACTTTCGCGCTTGCTCATAGAAACACAGCATGGAAGTCAACGGGGAGCCACCACATTTCCTGAACTCCTCTGGTATATTTAATTTCTACCAGATAATGCAGGCAGCACTAGCCAGCCAAAGATCTGAGTGCATGCCCAGCTCCAGATGGATAGAAATCTCATCAAACCAACCTTTAAATTGTTGACTTAATAAGAAGATATATCTATATATCCTATCTATATTTCTATATACTTTTTTGTCAGTTATAAAATTTACATAAATACGTGAATTCATGTGATCTGCAAATGTCAATTTTTATAGACAGTAACAATACGTACGAAATTATACCAAGTATTAATAAAACAAAATGTTATCAATGTTAACCACAAGAAGAATGTCTTTATTTTATAAAAGCTATTCCTTACCAAAATCCTACTATATTACACAAATTGAACCGATAAACAAGTTTAAATGTTTGTCAGCTCTTCGTGAAAGACTAGTCGCCGGTCCAACCAATCTACCGCTAGGGGACGGGAAGGGTGCTTGTTTGGGGGTGTTACAAGCCCACAGGCCCATAAAGTCCCCGAGTGAGACCAGGAATGTGGCTTCAAACACTCGTCCTGTGCCCGTTCAATTCCCCGGCGCTGCGCGATAAAATTACTTGTCGAACTGACGGTCGTGGGCAGGGAGTTGCCTACTTGCAAGGGGGGAAATGTACAACACCAGTGAGTTAATGGTTCTTTCAGAGTACATAACGCCCACTTACAACCGTTTCATGTATTATTAAATTCATCGAAACAAAGTAGGTACAAATACAAACATACAAAATTAGATATGAAACCAAAAAAACCAAAACAGTCAGCTTGATTTTTCTTTAATTCTTTTTTAAGATGAATTTTCATTTCCGAGTAATTTTTAGAACTTTAGATGTTTTACTCTTTTGTTTTTACAATAGCCTAATGTAGGGGTGCAGATAAAGTGAGAAAATGCCATTGTTTTTACAGTTTAAGCAAAACATTTTTTTTGTTGCCAAAATTAGTAAAATTTTACTTCAGTACTAGCATTTAGTTTAATTTTCTTCAAATGTTGATCTCAACAGTTGTTGGAATGTCTGTCATGGGCATAGCGGCATGAGAAGACACACATTTTAAATGAAAAGAAAAAGTTGTCATTAAATTCCCAATCACCCATGAGAGAAATTCAAGAACTGTTGAGGTCATCATGTGTGAAGAAAAATACATTCCATGTTTCTACTGGAGAATTAGTTGATTTATTTTGTCCAAAGAGATATTTTGCTATACAAACTTCCGAAACACTGATTTTTTTCTTGCGGCCCCTGTACCCCAACCTTAACACAAGAAAAGGCTATTACTTCCAGTGGCGATGTTATGATGAACTGAGAATCCCTTGCAATACATGAAAATGACATATTTTTTAAAACCATATAGCGATTCAAACCAAAGTCTTTCACATGTGGTTTGTAACTGTTGTAGGTGCTATGCCTCTAAGATCTTGATCACGGTCGAGGTTATTTCTTAATCGAAAATTCTATCCTCACAACATAGTGGTAGAGTAACAGATTCCTGACACGCACCGGGAGGCACTCGGACGAAACTTCAAGCCCATCTAGTTTGATTTATTGGTAACTCTCTCTGAGGTTGGGGGTTTGAATTCCAACCAGGTGTAAGTTTAAAGCCGGCCGAGATTCAAATTCCAACCCGACCTCCACGTCACCGGTAGACCAGACTAAATGAGCTTGACATTTAGTGCGTGTTCCCAACGGTGGCGGTAACGCAAATATCTCTAATTCTAAAAATAAATAAATATATATATATATTTAATAAACCTTTTTTTGTATTTCCTTTAAAACTTTAAAATGACAACAAAGTGGCCCTTATAGTCAGGACCTCTATCAAAAATAAAATATTATCGTGTGAATAAAAATATAAATATATTTTATATTATGTTATATTCACTAGATAATCTGTTTAATGGGAACCGATCTTGGTCCTTTTAGTCTCCGGAGACCACCTCATACTCCAGGACATGACCCGGACAAGCAGCCGGGTTAGCCTGGCATCAGAATGACATGATAATTGAAGCGTACGGAATGGAAATAAAAAGTTTAGAAGAGGTTTCGAGACACGCGAGTTACTTACTATACGCTTTCCTCCCCCCCCCCCCCCCACTTCTCTCCCCCCCCACCCCCTTTCACCCATTTACCTACGTCC
>CABFVX010001207.1:79037-179475 GCA_902151425.1 Timema shepardi
TCAAGCGAGACCACTAAGTTGTATCCACTTGTAATGGTCTCCATTTCGACATTTCTCAAACCAACAAAACAGCTATGTGAAAATCAACCCTATTAAACCCACAAATGGTGGGACTCAAGTCTTATTTCTTACGCTATACAGTAAAGAAGAAGCGTAACGACTTGACTCCCCTTCGTCATACTTGCAAGCCAAGAAATGGGAGAGACAAAGGTTTATAGAAGAGTATTGAATATCTACCAATATTTAAGATGGGACGAAAGGAAAAACTATTAAGACCATCATTTTTTCCGTTTTTATAACAATGTTTTTGGCGCAAAAATCTGTAAAAATACGGACTTCACCTTGAAGAGAAAAAATCAATATTATCAGCAAATAGTAATAAATGGTACTGTGCACTGCAAAAACTTTATCGCTACTTTACCTAAAAATGGGTATATTTACTCAAAACTAATAAAATATGCTAAAAGAAATAATATACATTGATACAAAAACAAAATGGAGAGTATATAATAACATTCTAGTAAAGAGCATAAATTGAAATAATATGATAGATTAAAGAGCCAAACTATTATAGTAGTCAAGTACGTTTAAAGCCGCATCTAAATATTATATTCTTTAGATTGATAAATGACACATAGACACGAGAAACGAACCCGGGACTTTTGGCTTAGTAAGCTAGTACTCTTACCACTGAGTGGCTACAACCATAGCGTAAACCACTATCAAAATATTGAACTAGGTTTTTCTTTTTTTACGATTGTATTCACTTCACGCCACCAACATACCAGACGAGACTGACCTAGGATAGTATTTAGTATTTTTGTAAATATCGTAAAATAACCAATGATATCGTAAAGTCGTAGAAGAGGCTACATTTTAGAAAATATTACGGATAATCCGGGAGAATTGGCAACAATGAGTTGAATAATCATCGACATCTTAAAAAAACGGAGCTACGCAGTTAGAACACCAACAGATCTGATAGCGACAAACTTAAAGGCTAATAAAATCAAGAGCTGCGTGTTTTGATGTGTAAGGCAGATAAGATTTTAATCGTTTGTCCTTACTTCTCTTCCTCCACTGGTAGTTTATTGCTCTCGTGGAGGTGTGTGTGTGGTTCCGTTCTTCTGACCAAGAAAGAGTCGAAGAACACACAAATAGTTCACGAAGATAAATAGAACGACCGCATCGTACGTACGTTCTCGTGTAGTCTATTATAATTTGTGACAAAATTTTAAAAACTCTGTCATAAGTAAACTAAACTTAATAAGCTGCTCCTCAATAATCACAAGTTTTTAGATATAAATATTTACATAAAATGTATGTAAATATTTATATCTAAAAACTTGTGATTTAATGTGTCTTTAAAAATTCAAAATTTCACAAATCAGTCAAATTCATCAAATATATCGATGCCAAATATGTTCACGATTACAATACTTTATCTATAATAATAATAATAAGTAGTAAGTTTAGTACCCAAAAGTTGGTCCTGATACGCTACCTCATCCATTCAAAGCAGCGTGCACTAACTCATCTCATCGACCGGTTAGTGACGCCCACCTGCTCCATCTGAGAGAAAGTATATTTACTTGGGAAGTCTTGAAATGCGGGTATTTCCCGTTGCTTTACGCAAATAATTCTACGAACGATCGAGATAAAGCCTACAAATTTTGCCGGAAATGTATCTCATATACCTTTCAGGGATCTTTTACATGCCTCAATCGACATGAGACCGAAATAAATTTTACTAGGGATTTTCATCGTTCAGCAAAAATCTGTTGACCTCGGCCAGGCTTGAACCCACAAACATCGGGTTCTGAGGTGAGCACCCTAACCCGGGACCATTGAGGTCGTCACTTTCTCTACATAGTAAAGTAAAGAAGGACACTATTTAAACTAAGCTAATGGGTTAAAGTATCAAAGTATGGAGGGAATAGCCAGTAGCCTTATCACAAAATCTCCCAAAAATGGTGTCCCTTGTTTTAAAAATATCCGGTCGTATGGTCTAAGGCAGTATTTTCCACATTTTTCAACTCATTACACACTTAATAAAGACCTGAAATTGTCAAGACCCATCATCAGTTTTTTTAAAGAGAAATTTTGTCATTAAAATAACGAGTGTGTTTAAAAGTTCAATAGCTAAACTACTATTATTTTTTAGTTATTAATTATTAATAATTACTTTATGACTGTTTTAAAAATCATGTTGGTCATGGATTTATTAAGATTTTTTTTTATTTCTCAAATTTTGTTTTGCTTCTTTTTGATCTTCCTCCAAACTATAGTGGTACATCGGTTGAAAAACACTAGTCTAAGGGTTCGGCCGGACTGACGAGCGCGGGATTAGCAAATAGCTCTCGAAAGTTGTTGACAAGGAGGCAAAAGTTCGAATCTTGGCTCAGTGAAATGAGGGTGGTTTTTTTCAAGAGATTTATTGTTGTGGTTTTCCCATCCTCTCTCCACGCTAATGGTGATTCTAATTTGTAACGGCCTACTTTGATTATACTATTGAGGTATTTTAACATATCAGTTTTACATATATATAGGTCTGGTTTATGATCCTACCAATTAAATTAGACCGTTAGTAGCAAGTATGCCAGACCTATCGATAGTAATAAAAATGTCAAAATGGAACGTTTCCCTAGCACTAAATGAACCAACATACAATAATATTGCCTAGCGCCTGTAAACTAGACTGTACCGGGTCGAACAAGCGTGCTTGAAAAATAAAACCAGTTCTATCTTTCAAGAGCACTCGCTCCAGTCTGGCCACCTCTCATTACAACCAATGTGTTCTATTTTATATTTTAGTCGCTCGCACACTCGCTAACTAAGTCTGGCCGTAACCTAAGGCGTCACTTTCGCAATAGACTGAACTTCCGGCAAAGGAGAGATCAGCGTTCGAATCTCGTTCAGGCGTACTGACTGGCAGTAATTCACTCTCCTCTCACGTAAATGTGGTTGCATTTCCTCTAAATTATACCTTCATAATCCCTACTCTATTGATGTAAATATACGAATAACCCAAACGGGTAGTAAGAATTTGAGCACAAATATATAGTATATATTTAATAATTTCGTTATAAATACTCAAAATAATACAAAGTCAACTTACTAAAAATCTTAAATAGGTTACTTTTAAATAATATCGGTTTAATTTTAAAGTAATGTTATTCATATTATTTGAGGAGCCCAAGTTCTTATCGAAGATTTGAGGGAAGTAGTCCAGAGAATGGAATAACCAAAATAAGACAGTATGGGTATAAAACGAGCTACTAGCAGTTTAGCGCATGCCATCCAGTTACTTCTTGATTGGGTGTGTGATTTATTATTATATTACTTTTCTTAATCCATAGTAATAAAATTAACTACCGAAATGTCATCTTGGTTCCCTAAAGCGACAACATCACATTTTATTTATGAGTGGGCTGGCTTTCAGCGTTTTAAGCGCATCTACATTCTACACGAATAGTTTGAAATCTGGAGCTTCCGTCGTATGTGTCTTTGTTGTGGAAAGGTTTGCTTTTAAATTCGTTTTGCCAGGTGTATACAGTGTTTTTATGGTGGAATTATACGCCATTTTTAAATCGTTGTGTTTCGTATACAATAATTGTCACCGTTTTGTTCTCATTTTCACGGATTCCATGAGTGCTCTGTTGGTATTGTCCAGACTATACACGTGGAATCTCCTCGTGCAGATAATACAAGAGAAAATTTTAAAAATTTGTTTGTTAAACATGCGGCTCACCTTCTGCTGGGTTCCTGGTCACAACGATTTCTCAGAAAATTAACTGACGGACCAGTCAGCCAATTAGGCAATACATCTTCCTCCTGAGGCGAGTTTGGGTGTCATGTTTTTAGACCTACGGGGATATGTTCGGCGTGGGGTCTTACGCACCTGGCACTAGCAGTGGATTTAGACTCCTGTTCAGAACAAACTTCACGCAAGTTTAGAGGAGAGGTCATAGTGACAAGACTCCGCGCCGGGCATTCTTCACTGACCCATGGGTTTTTATTGAGAGGAGTATCCCCACCTGTATGTGAGCTTTGCGATGCTCCCCTTCGTGTGGTGGAGTGTTGCAAGTTGCCTCTATTCACCTGGGTCTTGATTTTAATGGTGATCATTTTTGGTTAAGTGACATTGTGAAATGAGTTATTTGTTTACTTCGTTTTATATGCCAGGCGAGTTTTTTTAAACTGTATTTAAGTATCATATTTATAGAGTAGCTCAAATTAATCCATTTGTCTATTTTATTTTAGTGCTTTTCCCTGCTGATTCTAACAAATTAATTATTTCTTATTAGGGGACAATAATACGTTTTTAATGTTGTTTAAGGCCCTAAAGACATAATCGTATCGACAAACTTATAAACCTTAGCAACAATAATAATAATAATGAATTAAATGAAGAGCTTGTCTGTCTGTTATGAGCGTTGCGCGATATCTACTGCAAGCAGAGGTCTGAAATTTTTAAAATTAGTGGACCCTGTGCGTGAACATGTGCACCAGGAAGCAGAATTTTTTTAAATTAATTAGAGACCGACCCCCGTGTAAGAAAATGTGCACCTGGAAGCAGGAATTTTAAATTTTTGATTATATTTACTTTCAAACCCTTTTAATCCTTTTTAAAGTTTTACCTTTTTTAACCCTTTTTGAACTTTTGGCACTTTTTTACCCTCGGTCTATTTCTTCCGGGCGAAGCCGGGTACTTAAATGCTAGTTCCTGTGTTAGCTAAAAATGAATGGTGTTAATATTTTTAAACTATTTATGTGTAGGTACTGCAATCGTGCGTGTGTAAGTTTAGTGACTATTCAAGAAAATGTCTTAGAAACCGATAATATGTTTGAACTCAGCTGCTGTTGAAAGGTTTAACCAGTGAAGGGGGAGACGGGGCTATTGCTTACTTTATCTATAAACTTATTTGAAATAGGGTTCAGTGGCCGAGTAAAGCAATTTCTTTACCCTTAAGGGAGGAAGCAACTTCCGGGCTAAATGTGAACCTAACAGTAAACTTTTGTTCTCAATGTAACAAGAGCTATGTTTTCTCAGGTAAGAGAAAGAAGACGTATCTCTAAGAGAAGGGGGAAACATAACACACATAATAGAGAAGAACGGGAGGTGTTCATTTCCTTCTTCCCCCTCGGCCCCCCTACTATTCCTTTTCAAACAACTTTATTGAAAGCAACCACACACGTTGTATTCCAAAGCCAACGTGGTCCTCCAATTATAATATTTTAACACCAGATTAAAAAGTAGAAATAAAATATATTCACTAGAATTATCGGATCTATAAATAAATATTACATGCATTTATCAATTTATTCTCGAAATAAGATCTTCAAAGGTTCTGGTAAATCCCAAAATTGATTACAATTAATTTTGATAAGACACCTTTTTTTTTCATTTAACAATGTGTAATGGTTTCAGAAGTATTTTCTGATGACTTTTCTCTCCAATTCCTTTGAAATATAAATAGTGCCGAAGTAGACCGTCAATTGTCATCAACAACATCTATTTACAAACGGTGTCCCGACAAATGGTATCAGCAAAATTTCATATCACTCGGTTTTTCATAACTTTTTGTATCACCCTAACTGAAAAGGATCTACTAATGACTTTAAAACATTTACGATGCGACAAATGGTACCTCTTATATATATTTATCCTTAAAAAACTAATATGTGCCATCAAGGTGCATTACTGGATAGAAGTGAGAACGTCAAAATTTCAGTTAGTATATGTTAACTAGTGAGTTAGGTTAGGTTAGGTTGGGTTAGATTTCATATTCTTGAAATGCTCCACTACCATTTCCATAATACTATCCAGTCTGCTATCACATGTATACAGTAAAACTTGCCTTTAAATAAATCGCAAGAGTCCAAGATATTTTACCGCTAAAGTCAGGTTTCCGTTTAATGAAAGTGTACTATAGAAATCAAACCAGAGACATGCACGTCATTGGGATAAAAATTATAAAATAAAATACCGTAATCATTAATACACAGTATTCGTTATTCACACTATACATGAACAGAAAAACATTACTCAATTTGTCTTTATTTTCTTCCGGTAGTCAAACAGGGTTTTCTGCACACAGTTTACTCTCTTGTCTGCCCAACTTTCCAAAAACACTTTAGCCTGAGAAATCACACTAAGCATATCATAATCATTCCGTTGTAGGGCGAATTGCTGCAGTTCCTTCAAACTTTTTACAGCATCTTGATAAGTCTTCACGATACACTTTTCTTCTTCCAACACAATGCTATTTTCCTTTTCCTCTTATTCTTCTTAATTTTTCCTTTCCAACTTTCTGTAATATTCTCAACTAGGGCATCGATATTCATTGTGTCTAGTTTAGTTTGTACGTTATTGTCTATGTTTATGTGATCCTCAGCATTGCAGTTAATGAAAGCAACATCATTCATACAGTTTTGTAGGTCCTGCTGGTCATTCTCATTTTCTACACTAGCAGTAACTTCACTCATAGAAAATCCCACTTTTTCAAAACACTCTGTTACAGCTCTTGGCAACAACTTCTTTATGGCTGTATTTATCCAAATAACCACATCTATAACCGAGACGGTTATTGCAAGCTCAGTAGCGGATGATGTAGAGTTCATTTCAGTGAGCAAAGATTGCATTAATAATTTACGATAGTGCACTTTAACATTCTGAATAGTGCCCTGATCCATTGGTTGAGAAAGACTTGTGGTGTTTGGAGGAAACCAAAAAAGTCGCACTTGGATAGTTAAATGTGGGGGTGGCATGTTATGTTATCCAAAAACAACAAAACATGCGAGTTTTGCTTTTTAATTCTGTCATTAAAAGCCGTTAACAATTCCTTCATGATCTGTGACACCATCCACGCCTTTTTGTTGTATCTCCACTCAACGGGAAGTTTCCGTTTGTCCATGTTTATGAACCATCGTAGTTTTGCTGCCTTATCGATAACTAAAGGTTTCTCCATTTCCTCTGACATAAAACCACATAGAAAAACAGTCAATCATTCTTTGCACAATTTTCCTCCCGGACATTTTTCACCTTTTAAACACAGTGAATTATTTGGTAGCGCGCGGAAGAAGAGTCCAGTCTCGTAGCCATTCGCTATGGTTTTAGGTTCATGTCCCTCGATTATGAAGGGAAGTGTTGCAACCCATTATTTAATGGTTTCACTATTTACATCACTCGATTCACCACAAAGTTCTTTTAGAACTATCCGATGTATTTTGCGAAAACTCTCCATCCATCCGTTAGATGATTTGAATTCAGTTCACATCAGTGTTTGAGCGAACTATTTAGCGTATTTCTGTATCATTGGACCCGACACGCAGTAATTTTTCACCTTAGCACTGAAAAACCACTCCCACACTATTTAATTAATGTCTTTGTTTGCAGTTTTCTTAAGTTCTCTTTTTATTTTTACATTAGAACAGTTTTACCACAGCTTCAACATTTCCGTTTTCTTCTTTAGAATCTCGTACATTTGAGTTTTACCGAGGCTAGACTTCTTCATGATCTGCTAAACAGATAATTTATCTCGCTCACTTGCATGAATAACTTTCACTCTCGTGTTTAGATCAAGCACAGCTCTTGTCTTCGAAGCCATAATCACAGGTGATTGACAAGTCATAGTGCGTAAACGGGGAAGAACAGAGATAACAATCAAGAAGTAATTACAGTTCACAATTCTGTAAACAAGGTAACAAAGGAACTAAGAAGGAGAAAGGAAGTATACCTGACTTAATATTTCAACTCCTCTTAATATAAAGGAAGCGTTAGAGAAAACAACATTCTGTAGAAAGTATTGGATGCCAACAATTTTTCTAACCGATGTCCACCGGAACATTGGAAATTTTCTGTATAAAGCCTTATTTTGAATTTCATTACCTCGTTAGACAGTTTCCGTTTAATCCAGGGTATTTAGCATGTTGTTCAGCCTTAAAGTCATAGGACCGTAAAATATTTCCATTCAAGACAAGTTTCTGCTTAATAAATGGTCCATTTAAGGCAAGTTTCACTGTATATACATAAACAAAGTTTAATTTTTGTCTTTATATAATTCTGAATAACAAAAAAAAAACTCAGAACTATCTCAAATTGTGTCACTTTAAATACTTGATTGTGGGAATGTTTTATTAAATAATTTAATGAATATTCGCCAAACCACATAAACTCCTGGGAAAAAAATCTATATTTTTTTTTAACGCCAGGCTTTTCTGGTCTTATTTTCCAGTATCAGAAAGGTCAGGGTTCAAATTCTAAGTAGGTGTACAGAGAATAGTTTTCCCCAGATGGTTTATTACATTCCCTTCACTCAAATGCGGTTAAATTTCCTCTAAATTATATCTTTATCATCCATTGCCCACTAGTGTGATTACGTTGTGCATGGTCCAGACAGGTAATAAGTAAGACGCGCTGAAAAAACGAAAATATTTACTATATTTAACCAAACAAATTTCTGTAGGTTGTGGCCCGCAGCACGCCCAGATTTTGGGAATGCGGCCTTTCGACTAATTTGAGTTTTCAGACCACATGGTATAAGGCGTCACTCTCGCAATAGACTGTATTACCAATACCAATCGGGTGTACTGAGGGTGGTTTAACAATCTACCTTCACCCAAATGCGGGCACACTGCCGTTAACTACAGACTTTCTCATTCCAAATACATTAATAAAGTTAATAGCCTACATTTGTGTATCATCCTAACGGGTAGTAAGACACGGTGTCAAAAAAACTTTTCTAGTTTTCAGATAAAAGGTCCTTCCTACGAAGATTGAACTGCGGATGAACTCTGACGTTTGGTTCGCGCGTCCGCCGATGTGTGTCACTGTGTCGTCCCACTTGTGTTCGTGGCCGAGAGCAGAGCGTGGGTGTGTCCGTGCCAGGCTCGGGGATGAGGAAGAAGCTGCCGTGCTGCGTCCTAAGAGCCTGACCGCCCACGTGGCATCGCCCAGACCACTGTTTGTTGACGTAGCAAGCAGTGCTCCCATATTTCACGCTACTGATCCTCCTAAACCTCTGGCTCCGTCTACCACAGAGCACACAGCTACAACCTCGACTGTAATAGGTTTCTGGCAGGAAGGAATCCTTAGAAAATAACAAGGTTTTGCGGTTAATATTGATAGCAGTTGACCATATTACTCTCTTCAATAGTCGGCAACCTTTTTGAACCCTGATCGACTCATAAACTTATCAGAAGTCCCGCTATCATATATCGTCTATCAACTTTAAGTTTGGTAAAAAAAAATTATCAATAAATTTCATATTTACTCCTTAGGTCCCATTTTTCCTAGGGTACATATGCCCAGCCTTATACACCTTCCGGTACTGACATATCTCTAAAAATCCTGTAGGGGCACCTCCACGGAGCAGCCACTGGGCAATGTGACGGACGGGGTCCGGCATAGCTAAGATCCCAACAATGTTATCTGTGTGTGAGGAGGGGGATACTCACTTCTAGATACGCACTAAGCGGTTGATAGTGGGTACCCGTGTAGCGGGGATAGTTGGTCATGGCAACTCCTAGAGGTTCCCGCTGGGCAAATCCGAGCAGCTGTTCTCGGAAAGGTTGGCGTGACAGCAAGCAAAGAAGGTGTGTGTGAGACAGAAAGAACTGAGATTTTTGAGAATGAAGTTTGAGAAGAAGGCTGTTCGGAGGATGAACTCCTGACTTCCTCTTGATGGGCGATCACTAGTAGGAGCCAACTTACCCCTCCATCCAGTCTCAGTGGAGGGTTTTTCCCCCAAAAGTAACCCAAGGCAGGTTGCCATGGTAGGACCGGTACTGGTTTATTTCGAGTGCCCTAGTACCCGGAACGGCACTCTTGGACCTCGGTCTATGTCCGGAGAAAAGTTTCCGGTCCCGATGGGTATTAGTGGTTGAATTGTTAGGGGCCTCAGAACCTAGGTACAGTGTATCAGGAAGCCCTACGGGGGTTTCTTCGGAGATTTAGTTGGATATCGATGCCCAGCCTTGTAGGAAAAATTAATAGAATAAATAAAATCTACATTTTCAAATTAAACTATTTAAATTTCTCATTATATAACTGGTTATGACAGATCAAGGTAATTTTGGTCGTACTCCAAAGTTATCTGAAAGTACTTGGTATGTTTGCGAATTTAGAAGACTCAAAATAACTTTAATGACGATGTAGTTTTCTACACGATCGACTGAGAATTGCCACGATATTGAATGGTCGAATGCGAGCGACCAGTTTCCGACCACCTCCCCCCTCCCCTTCCTGGTCTCTCACAATAAACAAGAATGCCGATGACGAATAGATCGGGGTTCGAATCTCGATCAAGTATGTTGAGGGTGGTTTTACCTAGATTGTTTTCCACTTTCTTTCCACGCAATTGCGGATAAAACTACCTCTAATTTAAGCCTTCCTAATTCCTAAAAAAAGTTTAATTAGTACTTTTATGCTTGTAGCACGATTGGGTAGTAAGACTCACTGCCAAAAAACCTATATTATTAGTAGTATGTTATGGGTATCAATGCTATCCATCAGTGACAGCCGAAGATCATATGACTCGATGTATGAATGTATATAAATAATTTTAGTAACTTATGTAACTGTCAGATAAGATCCTTACTACCATAATTTTACTAAATCAAGTCCGGGATTCGAAACCCAACCTATTCGGGTTAAAGTCAAACACACAGGATTTCACCTAGCACTAGACTTTATTTTTAATAAGAATTGTTATTGTTTTCTTTATCATATTCCTTTTAGTAATACAATAGTATTTAGTGGTTAAAAAAATGAATATACTACAATATTTTTGTATGCAAATAAAATATTTTATGGGGACAGAATCAAAAATATGACTGAAAAGGTAAATACAATAAATACATATTTTAAAAATAAACTGAGCAGACAAATGACTAAATAAGACAAATAGATACAAATGATGAAATAAGACAAATAGATACAAATGACGAAATAAAATAAAACAGTATTTTATTATTATTATTATTAATAATAATATTAGCTGCGATTAACTCGCACCTAGCCTTTTTTTTGCATAATTTTAACATTTATAATTCCATCTCCTACGGGATCTGAACTGGAGTATTTAATTCTCATGGGGACTTACAACTATATCAAGATATTGTTATCAGGTGGAGAACCATAGTATTATCTGACCGTATATCCGTTTATCTTGATCCTTTCAGTCACCATAATCATCGGCGACCAAAGCATCAGTCTCGTTTTGTCCAGTTTTCTAGTTATTGGGGAGGTCAGTGTTCAAATACTGTCTGGTACTGGAGTAGTAAATAGTATTTTACAATCCCCCTTCATTCAGATGTGGGTACATTTCCTCCCCCCCCCCCTTAGTATCCCATTAGTGTAACTCTGGGGATATCCCGGACGGGTAGCAAGACGTGGTGCAGGAAACAAACAAATAAATAAAAATGAAGATTGGGAAGACAAAATGTCGAGCAATGAGAGATCGTCCTCTGCCATTCCATGGACCACGCATATTGGGACATGGTAATAGGCCAGGGGTGAGGGGGAGAGGGTGCGTGGGAAACACAAACCATGGGGCACAGAGTTCATGCTCTTTGAGCCAATTCGCTTCTAGATTTCTCCTGGGAGATTCCCCCGACTGGGGCACCGACACAAATCTCCAGGTGTTTATTAGGAAGCTCAGGTACTCATGCAGTCTGAGAACTACCCTTAAATGAATTTCGCCTCAAAAACAATTATAAAGTTCTATTTGTGATGTAAAACACTCTCCAGATACACATTTTAAACAGAATTGTTAGAGGAAATTTCAAATTTTTTTAGTTTTCCAAAATCTCTCGTCAGTAAACTACCCTTAAACGAAATTTTACCCACAAACCAAATATACATTATTATTTTGAAGGTAAAACACATTCTAGATATTCATTTTAAACAAAATTGTTAGAGACATTTTCGAAAAAAATTGTAGTACAAATAAAAAATCACTTAACAGTAAACTACTCTTAATTTGAGGACTAAGGTCAAAATAAAAATAAAACTCCCTAGGAATTGCCTTAAACACCAAGATTTCAAGTTTGAACCAAATCTATCAAACCGTTTCAAATATGTCGCCAGGGAAAGACAGACAAAGAAATTGTAAAATCCAGTTTTTTGGGTTCGGACACAAATAAAACGTAAAGATTCGTCATAATCTTGAGAACCAAATTTTTAACGATCACAACACTTTCTCTTGATATGAGAAAGTAAAAAAAGGGATCAAGAAAAATACAAACATTCCATCACCAGGGAAGAAGACAATCTTGTCAAAAGGGTTATGCGGGTTACCTTGCACATGTCGCTGACGCACACCCAGCGTCCGGGGAAGTCCCCCCTGCAAGGCGTCCCGTCCACCACCGTCTGGTTGAGCGTCGCGTAGAACCGGAACCCGACGGCCCGGCAGTTGAGCTCGCACCGGGACGGAGCTGAAAACACCCGTCGTTCTCACTTCAATACAAAGACACACACTTTATATCAAGGTCTCGGGTGACCTGGCGTTCTAGGGATAAGGTGTCAAGACTTCTGTGTTGGGAGTCCGAGGTTCAATCCTCGGCTCCGGCACAGATTTATCTGATTGCTAAATCCTTCTTTCACCTCTGACAAGACATGTATGTATTACAACTTGTGAATGTGTGGAATGCCAGGCCTCCTCCACAGTCGTTCGGATTCCACGTTAAACTGTAGGTTCTCCATTTCATCTCACAATCACCCTAACACTACACATTAACGTAAGTGCGTACAACCCAAACGGGTAGTAAGACACGGTGCCAATAATAATAATAATAATAACAATAATTATATTAAGGTCTCATGTACGAGAACGCTAAGACGCAGTCTAAAAGAGAGGATACAAATATTTGATAAAATTTTGGTTAGAGGAACAATTTCAACTAGAATGTTACCCACATCAGTGACCAAACGGTCTGAGGCGTCACTCTCGTATTATACTAGCGTGCTGATTAAGGGGAGATCAGGGTACGTATACCGATCGGGTCTAATGAGGATTTTATTTTTCTAAATAATTTCCCAATTTTCTTTCCAAGCAAATGCGTGAATATTACCTCTAAAATGCTTCCTTCCTCACCCCTACCCCATTAGAATAATTATAATAAATGCGTAGAACCTAAACAGATAGTGAGACATAGGGATAAAAAAATATCTTTCATTGTTGTGTTTTTAGTAGTTAATTTCTTTGTCAAACCGTATCAGTGATAACTTATCAAAAATATATTATTTTATCTAATAAAATTGAAATTTATAATATAAGGAACGTAATTATTTGGAACAACTAATTAGATTAATTGGTACAACTTATTTGGTAAAATTGAACAATATATATTCAGAAACAACAAGACGATAAATTTATTCAAGAGAAACTCTTATATCATAAAATTTAAGTCAATTAAAACAAGCATAGTAGCATTTATAAAAATCATAATAGAGATTATTAAGTAATAAAGCTAAACAATTAATTTGTGTAAAAAAAGTAAAATTGTAATTCTGTGTGAAATATTTTATAACAATAACAAAATATAGAATTTACTGATAAGCAATGATTTTTTTTAAATTGGCAAATTGACTACACTAGAGTTAATAATATTATATTTAAATACTTTACGAAATATTTGAATGCCTGGAGATAAAGAACTACCTTAATGAGGACTTGACTAAACAAACTTAATAGGCAAGCCAGTATGATAACAAAAATGAACTTGATAATTTAATGAATAATTGTATTAATAAAAATCTTAAAAGTCGAAGAAGATATGTGAGATATATGGTATTTAAGATACTGAAACTGACTGTATTAATAAACAGCTTAAACTACATTGACAAAGAAGATGTGCTCAATATTCAAGAGATTTACTATAGACTGTAAAAGGATGAATTATAGAAAGTTAAATAGTTGACAAGTTGTTATTTGTGAAACTTCCACAATTAAACCATTAGCATGAAACAAATTAGATTGGAGGTTAAGACATAACATGAAACATAATAAAAAAATAGTAACGACTGTAGGAATTTAATGCTAAAAACTTGTTTTTCCGAGTCCAATTGTTTTAAAATAGGCATGTGTTAACTGTCGAGACAAAATTAATTTGAGCTTTACTGGAATAACAGATGTCATCCAGGTTTTGCTAAATCAGTTATGATATGTTGTAATTACACAAATACACACATATATATATGTGTGTGTGTGTAATTACAACATATCATAACTATATATATATGAATACATACAAGTTATTAACTATTAAACAAGAGTATAACCAAAAGGAAAATTATTGTCGCCATGCAAAGTTGAATAAAAGTAGCGTTTCTTATCTATGTATTTTTTTAATTACTCTCCATATAAAATTTGTTGCACCTCTCGGCTGGGTGACATGTTTCGGCGATTACGCCATCATCAGGTCTGAGGCAAACCAATACGAAAATGGTATGTATTTAAATTATGATAAAGTGACAAACAAAAGATACAGAAATACAAACTGGGATTTGAGAATACACAGAGACGTTAGCCAATAAAACAGACGTTAGAAATGATCAAGTTGTGAAAACAAATTAGAGAACACGTTAATACAATTAAAATGAATATAACTAAAATTAATCAAATTGAGCTTTATTTTGTACTAAAAAAGTGGCAGATTTAAAAAAAAAATCGGAGTTTACAAACTTATAAAGTTGAAAATCAAGCACAGATATAAATTAAGCAATAAAATAAACACATTATATTCAAAATAAATATAATTTATAGGTATCCCATGGGAATGAAAAATATTGAAATGAAGAGTAAATGTGTTCACTGCTAAATATTGAGAATATTTTCTTTTATATTTTAATCAATTTTCAAGAAATTTTGTTTTATAAAAAATAAACCTCTTATCCTGTGCTCATATTCCTTAAGATCCTAACTCACGGCTTAATGATCTGGGAATTAAATACACGATTATAATCAAATCAGAAAACGTATCGTGGTAATGTTTTCTGCATTCTTCATTTGACAACAACGAAATTGGTATCAATTTAATAGTGTTTTTTTTTAATTTAAAAGATTTTTTAGCTTGTTTTCATTAATAAAATATGATAAAACGGGTTCACTGGTCTAAATTCAACTGTTGCCTAAAGTAGATTAGAGAAAAAATACACAACGATGCAAACATTCTGTTCGTACTGTATTACCTACCTAAGCTAGGCGTTATCCGTGGAGTGAAACGGGTTCCTAAGTCTCCTCTGCATTTAATTACCAGCCTACTAGTCTCTCCAACATTGTTTGAAACCCAACCGGTTGTTTAGATAACTATAATAGGAGTGATTCAGGTGTATAAATGGTTGACAGGTTTAAGGAACTTAATACCAGTCATGTGTGCATGCTGTTAGGTTACACCTCCTGTCCTCTCGAGTCAGAGTCAAGCAATATATTACTGTGTTAGCTATAATGATGAGAGTTTAGATAGAAGATGACACCAAATAAAACACGGCCGTGTGTCAGTATTGTTCGTTCTCGTAAGACTACGCTAGTAGCTGTAAATCAATCCGAGACGTAACCCCGGTCTGGTTATAATATACGCTAGACAGGACTGTTAGTTAAGTAGAGAATAACACAGGCTGAGGCACATACATGTCAAGATTATTTATCTGTTTTTATTTATTTAAAGTAATTAATGTGCACTTTCTGAACCGACTAATTATATCAGCCCATGAAAATTTTCATAACCGAGAGCGGAAGGGCCAATCAATTTTTCCGGTAAAGGTATTTTCACGTGTATTTCAGAGTTCTTTTATCTGCCACAATATACAAGAAATCGATGACTTTACTTCCCCTCCAAAATAAGTTGTGTTAGGTTTTTTCATCGTTAAAAAAATTCGTCGACACTGGATAGGTTTAAACCCATGAACATCGGGTCCTGATGCGAGCACTTTACCCCAAGAACACCAAGGTCGACTTACACATAATATGTAAAGTTAATGTTACTGTTACGAACGCTTCCAATTGAGTATTAGAGCCATTAGTTTTATATTAATTAACTAGGAATATGACCTTTTGATCCTCAAGAAAATTCAATATTCAAGGATTAAAGAAAACATCGGGTGTGAGATGTTAAAAATATTAAAATCTTCAAATTTTGAATCAGATTGTGATTTATAACTCTTATGTTGCTTATCAATAGTATTTACTAAGATAATTCTGGGACAAATTTAACAAACAACCTTTTGAACATAATTCTCTATTTAACTGAAAATAAAAATGTTATAATACATGCGCTATAACGTAAAGTTTTAATATTTAGTGTTACTATTTCAATTTTATTTTTTTAGAAAATTAGATTTTTTTGTGAAGCTGTGGGTCAAGAATGGGGTCTAGCTCAAACTCGTGAGGACAAATGAGGAGATACTTGAATAAATAAATAAGAGATACGGCCTAAAAAAAACTGATATTAACGGCTGAAGGGTCCGTTATGCTGACAATATGACAATTTCTAACCGTAAATAATGGAACAGAGGCGGTCGGTCGGTATAGCTCTATTGTGGGCTCAAAACGTGGAATTTTATTTCAATTTTCTTTATCAAGTTAAGAATAATGTTGCAGAGTAAAACTAGTTTGATTGTCATGTTTTCTAATCTTCGGATTCAAGATTAAGGATTCGTAATAAAAACAAATATAAAATAGTGTATTAGAACCATTTCTAGAACTAACCTAATAGATAGAAGATACAGATTAAACATATTATTTTTCTTATTTTTCGTGCCCAAAATAAGATATAGCTTCTTTTAAATTAATATGTTTGTAAATAGACCTGAAAATGTTAAATTATATGAAAAAATTGTATTTGCTTTAGTGTAAATATTTTATTTAAACTATTTATATCCAGAAAATACACATTTAAAAATACGAATATAAAACTGAATCAACATTGATTTTGAGATAGGAAATTATTTTGTTTAATAGCAAAGCACATCCAGTGAGCCTATCAGAATCAGAGGAGTTCAATATTATATTGAGGAGAACGAATCGTTCGCCTAATCTTTCCGATAAAAAAAACTCTAAACATAAAAACGATTAAGAGTAGATAATGGAATTTGACAACGGTTTCAAATAATTACAATCTAAATCTTCATTTGTTCCTAAAATTTAATGGCATTACCTGATATACCCCAATTGTAATTAATAAAAAATCCAGCACTGCTATTTTTCCATCCCCTATCCAAGCTAATTTTGGCGCTCTTCTACTAAAGCTACCCTACTCACGCCTGATTCTTTAAATAAAGTCATTACTAGCCATAATGATCAAGGAAAAAATTAAAACACTTAATATCTCACAAGTAGCTAAAATTAGGACAAGATATTATTATTTAAAACTGGATATTGGAAGTAAAATCTTTAAAAATTCACAAACATTCATTTAAAGAAAAGGGGTGAAGTGGTGGTCTAGGGGTAAGGTGTCAGACTTCTATGATAGGGTCCGAGGTTCAATCCTCGGTCCCGGCACAGATTTATCTGATTACCAAACCCTTCCTTCACCTCTGACAAGACGTGTATTAATCACAACTAGTGAATGTGTGGAATGCCAGGTCTCCACCGTGGTTCGGATTCCACGTTATACTGTAGGTCTTCCATTTCATCTCACAATCACCCTACCATTACACATTAGCGTAAGTGCATATAACCCGAATGGGTAGTAAGACGCGGTGCTAATAATAATAATAATAATAATAATAATAATAATAAAAGATAATAAAAAGCATAACCAGTACATCCGGTTGTGGTCGAACTCCCACCTTTTTGTTTCAGCGTGAGGCGTAACTTATACTCGCCCTGCCTGTTTAAGAAGTTGTCTAATGTAGTGGGCCCCTCACCCCTCACACACCACCCCTATCTCCTCGGCTGAGAGCTGAGAGAGAGATTTACATTCCTTCTAGAGTCAGAAGCCGCGGGAACGACTTCAACGCCCGCCATTGATTTATTTGAACAAGTCCCTGGAATCGATGCGGTGTAACTCTGGCGGACGCTGTCCCTGGAGACGCGGGCTATTAGTCAGGAGACTGCCGCCGCTGGGGGAGCGACGCAACACGTGTTTCTAGTGTTTGTGAAGAGCCAAGGTCTAGAGAATCACAGTCTGGACCATGAGACAATGTTTTTAATTACTGTGTAATTATTGATCACTATGATGTATTTGCTGTGCAATAGTTCTCATTACCCGAACGGAATATCCGTGCATTTACACTAATGATATAGGAACTATAAAGGTAAAATTTAGAGAAAATGTCAAACATTTATGTAAAGAAAGAGCAGAAAACTATTTTTTTTATCTCATGAAACTTAACCAGGTTTCAAACCCTGATTTCTCCTTCATCGGGAATCTAGTTTATTGCAAGAGTGACTCTTTAGACTACGCGACCGTCAAAGAGGATGTTACCATGGTTATCAACAGCTTGGTTTAAGGGTAAGGGATTAATTAAGTTGTTTAGTAGAAATAAACCTACATTACTTAGGAGAGAAGAAGGGAAAACCTCAGAGATAAATCTCTCCCAGTGCATTCGGCCAAAATTCGAACTTTGAATCGCCCATTCATTATAAATCCAGATTATTGTGAAACTGACACCTTAAACCATGTCACAATCAGTGTGGATCACACACATAGTGCAGGAAAATTAAAGGATTTTAATTGTGTTTTTCTACTATGCAATAGTGACAATGTGAACGAGTTAGGAGCTTAATTTATATCAACCATAGTGTAGATTTAATGGAAAGGATTTAAGATATCGCATGAGTTTTGGATAACAATGCGCCAGGTCAGAGGTTAAACGGAAGCTTCTCAAATCTCAAGGCATAGTACCAAACATAATTCCACTGTTTAAGATTTCAGTTAAAGTCATTTCACCTCCCCCTTCAGACCCTTTGTCCTTATAATTGAATCCGAATTCGTCTTATAACGCCTGATAAATCTTGGATACAAGTTACCGACCGGGATACGAACACGAACTCACAGGAGATACTCAGAAATAGTAAACCATCAATTTAAACGCAACGCCTTAGCTGTCTCGAACACTACAAAGTACACAATCGTATTTAACGACCTTTTCTGTTTGGAGATTTAGAAGCTATTTGGCGAAGCGGGTTGCAATTTAACTTGACTCAGTTACGCGGTCTAGGCGTTATCACACTTAGACACCAATGTATGAAATATAAAGAAAGGGAAGATAATTAACATTTTACCTGTGGGGCCTATGGTTCATCTACTGATAACACTCTTCTTCTGACGAACTTACACAGTCACTATACTATTTGTGCCTTGAAAGCGTTGACTTGCTTTTTAAAATTACGTTTTTCTTGTTTCCTATTCTATAAAAACATATTCTTCCACATACATTTTTAATTTGCATCCTAATAGGAAGAATCCTACAGGCAATTTTCGGGACCAAGCCAAATAGACTAGGTTTTAGGGGATTTATAAAAAAAAAGTCTACAACAAAAACTATTCCAAGATAAAAATTACGACTATTTTAAGAATGAATTAATAGTTTGTGGTTTTAGCTTAAATGTTATATCTTTAGAACTTACTAAATAAAATGTAAATACACTAACACGGTAAATCCTGCCTTTACTTGCCATGACGTCACAGGTAGTCAACGTCCTAAGAACGTGTCATATGGATATAGAAACAAACAGATAAAGTAAAGTCTTGAAGACACTCTCCGAGGAGCTACCTTACACTCCTACCTATATCCCTACACCTTGGTTTCCTCCCACACCCCCGCGCGCCACTGAGAAAATATATAACGTTCTATATTTGAAAACGTTCCTCGCTGTCGAGCCGGAACATGTTCCCGACAAACAAACCACTTCTTGACATTCATCTCCCTGCTTTTAGGTGGCAAGACGTAAGAACCACTTGCTGGTTCATTTCCCTATGAGCACTTATTGATTTATGAGGAGGGGGAGAGGAGGGAGGTGGCTACGCAGACCAAATCGTGATTAGATTAAATTAAAATCAATATAACTTATAATATTTTTAAAAATCAAAACTTGAGCTAGGCGTTTGTGTATAACATGTCATAAAACATGTGTATTCTAGCTTGCATATATAAAGATGTACTGTACCTGAGTCCGTCGGCGACAAGGCCTTACACTGCTCTTTATTATACTACTCTAAAGCCAAATGCCTGACTCACTCACTCATTAACTGACATTAATGTTTACCCACTTACAGATTACCTAGAAACTTGAAATTTGGCAGACTTATAGCTTCTATCCTGTCACCGACGGGAAAATTCTAAAAAGTTTTAAAAAAAAGTTTAACATTCGAAAACAATTCAAAATGGCGGATCAACTTTAAAATTGGCGCGGACTTTTCTTTGGAGGTCTCTTGTGGCTAAACGGTAAGATCGATCAAAAAACAGCTCTGGAATTACATTAGATTACATCCCCTTGCAAATAAAATCCACAGGAGGTTTGGGGGCGTAGCCCCCAACGAGCAATGCGAATTTACTCTAAAGCTACAATCAAAATGAACATTTTTTATTTACATTATATATAAAAATATAATAGGTACATATTTAATTTTCTTTGACATAAGATATTATACTTGCCGTAATTTATTGATATTAATTAGTTTGTATTTGAAAAGTACTTCTTGTACAAGACTAAAATAAAATCATAGCTGCAATTTTAGTTGGTATATATTTGTCGATAGTTAGGTAATTTTTTGTTGTGTTTGCTGGGCTGGTTATTACATTTTTTTTTAATGTGAATAGCTTTGAGCGCGTGAAGATTTTTTATACCAGATTTCTTGTATTTGTAAAATATTTTTTAAATATAAATTTGATATAAACAATATAATGTCCGTTGTAGATAGTTTTTAAAACTAAATATTACATTTTGTTATATTCTTTTGGAAGGGGTTCCTACAAAATACAAAATTTTAGTAGTGTTATTTGGCGGTGTATATATTGCGAGTGTACTTCTGTTCTTGTCGAACCCTTTAACATATCTAATATTTTTAGAGGGTTAACACCTTTCTGAGAGATAGAAAAGTTACTAAAGCTACCTCAACTTATTCATACGTCAAGTAATGTGATCTGCAGGTGTCACTTTTGATATATATATAATAACACTAATAATATAATAAAATCTAATCAATAGTGACAAATATATAAGTTGGTGTTTTTCTAAAGGTTTCTTCTTACAAAAATTTTACTATAAGTTTGTTGTTCTGATATGTTTAGTAAATTAGCACTTTAAGTCCATTACAAGACTAATACATTTAAAATATCTAATATTACCGTTTATTTTACATAAAGAGACAACTCAGTCAAGTTTTCAGCTTAATTAGTTGATATATTACATAAATTAATAAATATTTTAATAACTAGTATATTATTGCAATTAAAATAATATATAGTTATCCATTTTGACTATTACTTAAACCAAATCAATCTCTATCTAATGTTATTAATTATTTAGATAGGAAGGAAGTTTTTTGACAGTATCCAAAGTTACTAAAACAATTTTAATATATTTACACGTAGCCATGTGATACACAACTTTAATTTTGATAGATATTATCAAAACCTATAAAATATTAATAATAATAGTAATAATAGATTAAAATGTCATCAATGTTTGCCGAAAAAAATAATTTTTTTTTTCTGATAAGCTCCTTCCTACCAAAATCATACTATACGTAGTTTGACCAGACGTTGCAGAAATCAATGGAAAGGTGGCTTTAGGGTGGGGATGTGGAGAACCCGTGTTTTGATAGTAAAACATTTTTTGAGTCAAAATAAATAAAATATTGCCCAAGTAGAGACCTAAAGTTTAATTTTCTTCACATTGTGATATCAATAATTGTTGAATATCTGTCATAAGCATATTATAGTTGATGAAAAACTTTTTTAGAATTAAGATAAAAATTGTCATTAAATTCCAGGACACCTAGATATTCAAGAACTTTTGAGGTCACCATGTAAAGAAAATTAAACTATATGTTTATATTGAAGCGATATTTTATTTATTTTGAACAAAAATATGTTTTGATATAAAGTCAGCCTAAACACTGTCGTTTCCTCACATTCTCTACACTCCCACCTTAAGAAAAGGGTATAAAGTTCGTGTTAGGGTCGTATATCGTACTTACCGTCCAGAAAAGGTTCCCACAGGTATACCCTTCCCATGAACTGCTTCCCGTTAAACGACTCACACTGGAGCTGTCTGAAGTCTTTGGAGCCGACCGGACACGCCTGGAACACACGACACAGACAGCTGGTGTCACAAGAGGTGGTACGATAGCTACATCGGTGAGCGCCAAATTTATCTACTCTGTTCTGCCAGCGGCGGGAATGTTGGGAATCAGATCCCGGTAGAGTGTGTTTTTTCTTAAATTATTTCCCACACTCTCCCCGAAAATACAGGTATACTTCATATAAGTGCTACCATCCTTACCCTACTCTATTATTTTAATTACATGCCGACAACCAGGACGGACACAAAGACGCTGAGAAAGTAAAATTAGTAAAACTGCACAGTGGTCTGTGTCACAAGATAAACCACGTGGTATCAAGTTTGTCACTTGGATGGCTACCTGGTTTAAGGCATCACTCTTGCAGTAGAATAATACTGCTGATGACGGGAAGATCAAGGTTAGAGTTTCGGTCAGGTGTACTGAGAGTGGTTTATCGAAATAATACAATATAGCCTTGTTAATCCTTAAAACCATTAGCGTTATTAGTATCTAATTGTATAGCCCGAAAAGGTAGTAAAACTCGGTGATAAAGTGAAAGTTAATTTCTCAAGATTGTTTTAATTGATACGCTTAGCACAAGTTTTAGGCACTACTAACGATTTAATCTAATGGCGAAAGTCTCGGTGGCATAGTTGGCTAACGCGCTTGTCGTGTTGAGCTCGACTGCTGAGGACGGAGAGATCGAGGTTCGAATCTCGGTCGGGTGAACTGGGGTGGTTTTTCCTAAATGGTTTTCCACTCTCCCTCCACGCTAATGCGGGTTCAGTTCCTCTAATTCAACCGTCCCAATTCCTAATTCATTATAGTAATTAGTACATAAAGCGTATAACCCGAACGGGTAGTAATACGCGGTGATAAATATTATTATTAATGGCGAAAGAATTATAAAGGCTATTTAAGAGAAAAATCACTATCATTCTACGAAATAGAGGATAGAAAACCGCTTTCACGGAAAATATATACCAAGTTTACCAGGCTAAGATTCGAACTAGTATTCCGACCTCCTGAACTACGAACAGTCCCGCTGGCGCTGAATTAGCTCTGCCTATGTGTATAATTTAATAAGTGGAGTGTCGTGGATTGTTACCAGGATAGTCAGAACTTGTTTTAAACTGTACCTATGATACGTTTTCACCCACTTGATCCCCATTTGACCAATTATACATAGGTTATATTCTAAGTACCCCCTATGTGAGTATATTCCGATTGATACCTGGTAAATGAGTGTTCTAATAAGTCATAAGAGCATATCACAGGTACAGTTTAAACCAGCCCTGCTTACCTTGGCAAAACTCCACGACATGGCATTGCCCTCAGTCCTGTTGGGACTACTCACCGAAAACAATAATTTCATAAATGAAAAACATATTTACCTGATCATTGCAGATGTGGAACCTTTTGTAAACACCCACACACTGGCTCTTCATGTCACCAGGTCCAAGCGTCGAGTTGTCTGCGGCGTCCGACCGAGACCGACGCCTCCTTGACCTGTTGACAAATATCCATTGGTCAAGTAACCGTTTCTGAGATAGTTCTCCCCACATGGACCCATCTTGGATATACAAATGCATAGACATAGATGATAAAAACAATTCTGAAAATATAAATGAAGTAACCGTGTAAATTACAAAGCGATTTTTTTAATGAATTTTGTTAATTTCAAAGAATGCAGATAGATTGACGATTAAATCTCTTGCAGGATGGTATAAAGTAGTTGAAAGACAAATGTCATTCTCGAATGGAATGATATGTTATATAATAATTATATGCAGTGACTTGGAGGGACACTCAATGGTAAATTTTATAAAATCGAAACTGATCTACAAACTAAGGGCCAGTTTCATAGTCAGACTTAGTACGCCTCAAGTGCGGCGCTATACTAAGTACATGACGACACCTACCTAAACCAGAATGTAATGGGCTAGTTTCCTATGCGAGAACGGCCCATTCTATTCGAGTTTAGGTAGGTGTCGTCTTATATTTAGTGTAGCGCCGCACTTGAGGCGTACTAAACTTGACTATGAAACTGGCCCATTGTCATCAACACTCGGCCCATTGTATTTTAGGGTATGTGTGGATAGACGCTAATAGGCCTTGTGCTTATGTGCCTTTAAGCTCCAGTAGTAATAACAATAACAATAATCACACCCACTTCAGTGGACAAATGGTCTGAGGCATCACTCCCGTATTAATATTGGCCTGCTGAAGACGAGGAGATCGGAATTCAAGTCCTGGTCGGGTCTACGAAGGGTATTTTCCTAAATTGTTTTCAGTTCTTCTTCCATGCAAGTGCGGCTATAATACCTCTAAAATACTTCCTTCCTAATCCTTATCCTATTAGAGTCATTATCATATAACCTGAACATATATAATGACGCGGTGATGAAAAAACCAACTAACACGCAGAAAATATTGCCAATTTCTTTGAAGAATAATTTGTACAAATTAAATCACGTACGAACACATTTTAAATAAATTGATTCATCTTCATCCATTAAAAGCGCTAAATATTACTAAACAAGCTCAATTATTGGAGAAGTACTATGCAAAACTTCTCAATGATGCTTCACGGTCACTGGAAAAAGATAAATAGGCCTAAATATTCAAATAAAATATAAATACACACCATCAATACAACTAAGAAAATTGATCTTGTTTGATACGTTCTAGCGCTTTTATTGGGCGATCAGATAATTATTTTTTTTTGCTAAGAGAGAATCTTTTTAATTTTCATAGGCAAAGATTTTATCGCTCAGAAATAGGACCTAGTCTAAAGTAGAATTTTGCCAAAAAGAAACTTTTAGAAACTAGTTAAAAATGCAATCAATATTAATATTTCATTTGCTATTTTTTTATCATCGCATCTTACTACCAGTACACTGAACAGGTTGTACTCATATATGGAAATTACTCTAATAGGGTAGGGATGAGGAAGGAAGCATTTTAAAAAGTAATCTAACCGCATTTGCGTGGAAGGATAGTGGGAAACCATTTAGGAAAAACCAGCCTCAATAGACCCAACTGGGTTCGAACACCGATCTCCCCGTTTTCAGCAGACCAGTCCAAAGCGAGAGTGATGCCTCAGACCATTCGGCCACTGAAGCGAGTTGTACTAAATTACTGGTGTTATTAGGTATTGCTAATATTTATCTGGACTGTAAGATTCGCCTTCCCATGTAGCTTTACTTTATCCTCAAATTTGATTATGATTGATACATCCGTTCAAGCTGTAGTGTCAAAAATGTGGTGGCCACACACCCAGCTAGACTCGTATCACATTTTAATCACTCTTCTTTAAAGTCAAATAAAAATCCATTATTTGCTTTTAAAAAATATAAAGATTTACTTCTGGTGAAGTTAGACATGAAAATAGACGAATCGCGAATGTCCAAAGAGCATGTGCGCATGCGTAGACATATTGTAGAAACGTAATACTTACCAGGTACGACGTAAAGAAGTCACGAATGAGCCCATGGTTCCTATTGCCTAACAAAAAATAAAAATAAAAAAGTATTTTCAGTTTAGTTTGTTCTATATTGTGACAGCATTGAGGAGTTGTGACACGAGTAAATATGGTGTTATATTGTAAGTGCCTGATATAAAAACGATCAACCCCTAGTACAATTTCAGCCCCTGTGCCTCCCTCTCTACCTAACAGTAGAGTTTAGCGTCTTACCTTGCTAAAGGGTGCTGGTGTTGAACATTGAGCTTGCGAAGTCACAACGCTAAATATATCGATTATCTTATCAGTGTCAGGATTTATATTCCGTTAGCATCCGTTATAAACATTTGCGTTTCCTACATTAATCGGGCGCCGAGACGCGATGCGACGCACGTCCGTCGACAGTCGTGCGTGAAAAATTGAAACGCACAATTACAGCATTAAAGTTTTATGGATTCTTTCCTGTACGCCCAAAGCGGCAACGACGCGGCCGTACCTTCTGCTTTAGGAGAGGCGAGGGATTCTTAGACGTGGAGTGACGTCATCGCGGTGACGTCATGTGAATGTCTGACGTCACTTGACGTTGATCGGTTTTAGTAGGTTTTTTACATCGCAAATTAGTACACGCATACATTAATTAAGATAATAAGCCAAGGACGAGGAAGGTAGAATTTTAGAGGAAATGTACCCACGTTTGCGTGGAGAGATAGTGGTAGATCTATTGATATAAACTACCCTAAGAATACCTGATCGTTATTCTAACCCTGATATCTACGGCACCAACTATCAAGTCCAACACGAAAGTGACTCACTCAAGCAGTGGTGTATTCAACATTTTTTCTCGCGTACCCCCAGATATAGTTTCTCTTCGACTTTATACCCTCAAAGTTGTTGGTGTATAAAATAATATATTAAATAATAAGATTTAAATGAGAAATATACATTTGTTTACATAATCTTTTACATTTTACGTACCTCAGAAGAGGTATTCGCGTACCCCAGGTTGAGTACCAATACATTAAAGCATGCGGCTACCAATGCAGGGGATTTCAAAGTACTTTTTCAAAACAATTAAGGATCGTTGGATACGCGACCCGCATTAGCTTTCCACTGCTTCTTTGACCTTTTACCTCTCACGAATTTCTAATTACAATCCAAATTTATTTTATACAGATATAAAAGCTTAGTTCATCATTTTTATTTGTAAACTTTTGGCACAAACGGTACACCTTAGATTTTAAAAAACTCAAACATAATATTAATGTAAATAGTTGCAAAGTTTTTACTTTCTCGCTATCTTAGAGGTAGAGAAAGTATAGTGATCGTAAAAAAAATCGAACACCAGATTATGATGAATCTTGACGTTTCATGACCCCTCGAATTCAAAAAAGTGGTTTTTGACTCTACGTCTGTTTGTCTGTACCTCCAACTAAAGCCTAAATTATTTTACCGATCGGGCTAAGACTTGATATCTAGGGTTTTCATAGGGTTGCCCCGAGGGGTTTTTGGATTGGACAACTAACCCTAAAGTTAAGGGTAGTTTACTGTAAGGTAAAAAGAGAAAAAGTAGATTTTCTCAAAATCGGCTCTAACGATTTTGATTAAATTTCATTTCTAAACATTTCTAAATATTCCAAATAAAATGGCTTCCCTCAATATTTCATCAAAATGACTTTAAGGGCTACGGTCTGATGCTTAAATTATCTTTTTGTATAACTTGTTAAATATTTGAGATATGAAATTACTTATCGTTACAAATATGTAGGTAATTTATAATACAAATATTTTATAAGAAGCATATTTTTATAAAACCAAAAACTTTCAAGCTATACGTAAATATATATATTTTTTAACTTTTCGAACACAAAAGGTAAAAGTATTGCAACCGCAAAAGAAAATCTAACCTGAAATGTTGATGGATGTCGACGTCTCAATACCCCCAAACCCTAAAAAGTGGTATTTGCAATGACGTATGTCTGTATGTCTATTTAAACTTAAAATTAAGAGTAGTTTAGAAAAGGACCAAAAAAAGCTTGATTTTCTCAATATAGACTAACGATTTTGATGAAAATTTCGTATCTAGGTGTTGATTAAGATTATAAATAAACTGTCTATTTTCATTTTACCATGAAAATTAATTTTAGGATACTTTACAGAAGCAGAAACTTCCGTATCTCCGCAACTATTTGAGATACTAAATAACTTATAGTTGCAAAATTGTAGTACTATTAAAAATAAAAAGATTTTTTAAAATATATTTTTATAAAACCAACAGTTTCTGAGATATTGGCAAATATATTAATACAATTTTGTGAGCTTTAGTTGTAAAGATATACTACTTGAAGTTTTAACGAAATAATTCTCCGATGCCATAAACATAAAGTAATTAGATAAAAGTAAGTCTCTAAAAGTGTATACAATTTTTCCTTAAGCCTCTTAGGGGAAATGTTTGTACAACAATGATCTATATCCATTTTAAACTCAATAGTCAAAATTTACATTTTTTATTGGTCAAAATTTATAAATGAGGAATTTAATAGCAATGCGATTGCATGAAGATTTGCAACACCTATTACATTGTTGAAAATTCTAACTGGAAGTTGAAATTTTAATACGAAGTGTTGACATTTGTGGACCCAACATTGATCTTTTTTATCGGTCCAAACATACAAATGAGGACATTAATTCTTTAAAAAAATTATAAAATGTAAAACCGGAACTAGAAAAAAAAGTTTTACATAAGTATAGTGAAATATATGCTTGGGCTTACTAGTGTATATTATTTAGTTTCACATATATTATGAGTTTAGAGTAAATATCTCCATTTTCAAACGATAGAGCGAGAAAGTCCGTGCAGAGTTCCGTACCATTTATTTATACTTATATTTACGTATTACTTCCTACGTCTAGAAGAATATCAATATAGTTTATCTAATTTATTCTCCACATCTATTACACTTTGAATAAAATCTAACCCGCCTCGGTGGCGTAGTTGGCTAACGCGCTTGTCGTGTTGAGCTCGACTGCTGAGGACGGGAAGATCGAGGTTCTAATCTCGGTCGGGGGAAATGGGGGTGGTTTTTCCTAAATGGTTTTCCACTATCCCTCCACGTAAATGCGGTTTCACTTCCTCTAATTCAACCTTCCCAATTCCTAATCCATTAGAGTAATTAGTACTTAGAGCGTATAACCCGAACGGCATTGTAAGACGCGGTGCTAAATCAAAAAAATAAAAAATCTAAAATAAATGTGTGTTATGACGTGTGAGATATCAGCTAGAAAATTATTAAAATTAGGTGAGGATGGTGATTTCATTCATTTTTAGTGAGGAACGTCAACAGGATTTCAGGATTCCCTTAATTAATTTGAAGCTGAATATATGGAATGTTATAGTTTATTAGAAAAAATACGTAAACAAAAGCAAACTACTTGTAGGAATATAATAATAATAAGGGTAAATGTTAGTATTAAGAAAATAGTGTCAATATTATCAGCATTTAACAGTCCTGAAACCAATAGATTATTTCAGTTTAACGACTTACAAACTAACATAATTTTATATAAAAAAAGCCTTCATCGGTGGCAGAATGGTTTAAAATGCGTCAATTTTGCAATACACTAGACTGTCGATATATGAGAGATAATAATTCGAATCCCGGTTGCGTGTAGTGAGAGTGGTTTTACTAAATGTTTTCACTATCTCCCTCCTCACAAATTTGGGTACACTTTATCTAAATATAGCCTCCCTCATCCCTAACACATTGTTGTAATTAGTACATAGCTGTTTAGCCCGGATGGGTACTAAGACGCGGTGTAATTTTTTTTTATAAAAAACAAAGCACACTTTAAATCGACCGTACATCCATTACTGTAGAAGGGTAAACTCCTAATTAACCAGTAGCAGCATTTTAGTCCACGTTGGGAAATACGCCCAGGGATTTTCGGCACAGGCAGAGAGAGTTAAGATGTCAAGACAGAAACAGCAGTCTTCACGTCACGGATCTTGTAAGGCGGAAGTTTCGTTAAGAGCAGAACCCATAAAACGGTCAACTAATAAACCACGTTGTAAAAACAGTAGTTTCTTTTTAAATGGAGTCATGGCTGATGTATATTTAAACGTTATAAAATTAGAACTATGTAGACTTGTTTATAAATTGTTTATCAGGTCAAACCACAGCGCAAAGTTATGCAAGACACCAAGGACGACTCTTGCTAGTTCCTACATCAAAATGTGTGTTGCAGGGATTCGCGGGAATTTTATAATTTATTTTTTTAGCTCCACGGCTTTCTGCTTGTTTGGGGTTTATGCATTTGTAGGCCTACTAATTATTCTAATATGTTGGGGATAAGGAAAGTTTAATCTAGAGGAAGAGCACTTGCATTTGTTTGTAGGGATAGTGCAAAACCACCCTAAGTACACCCGATTGTGATTTGAATCCAAATCTCCCCGTCATCGGAAGTCCAGTCTATTGTGAGAGACACTTGGACAGTACAGCCATCGAAATGGGTATTTTTATTAACCAAACGCATACAGGAAAGTGATTAAAATCCTACACAGAAAAAAAAAACACTGTGTCTTACTACTCCTATAGGGTATACTAGTTTTAACTAAATCAATGTGTAGAAATGAATAAGTTAGAGTTTAAAGGAAAAGTACCCGTATTTTCATGGAAGGGAAGTGGGAAACCATTGAGGAAAAATACATCCAGCTGGTATTCGAATCCCAACCATCCCATTACTGGACAAACAAACAAACAAATCTAACATTTAGTCAATGTGGCCACCGATACAAGTATTCGACATCTTTATTCAATTAGTAGAAGGTCTTACTTAAAATCCAAGGGCACCGGGTTTGAGTCCCGATGAGTAACGAAAGTTTATCACGATGTGTAAAATAAGGATTTGGGTATATGTTTGTTTGTTGGCATTGTCCTAGTGTTCACTTAAAGACATCTTATAATGGTTTGTAAAGTATTTTAAAATGCGCATAGAATATAATTTATTACGAACAGGGTGGCTAGTTGTAAATAGGAACAGTTGTATTTACTTGCAGAAAGGATGTACGTAGAAAAATAAAAGTAGTTGTATTTAAATGGTATTGAACACCAGGCATTTGAATTAGTCAAGCGCAATACTCGTGTAGCCCCTGTCGTTTCGGGCGTATGAATGGGAAAGAGTCGATCATAGCTTGGAACTTACATTAGCAAGTTTTTTCCTAGGTTACATTTCCCAAAAAATATTAAGAAAGTTACCTACCTGTGACACCACGGCATATCTAGAAAGGATTCCCCATGTTTATGAATTTACATTTTATTCAGTGAGTTTTAAAGATATAACGTTTAAACAAAAAACATACATTCTTAAAAAATTCTAAATAATAGTCCTACCATGACACTAAATTATTATTTTGGTCCTGAATTATTTATTTTGTAGACGTATTATTTTGTAAATCCTCAATAACTTAGGCTATTTGGCACAAAAATGGGCTGAAGAAGCCTTTCTGCCAGGATGAAGATTAAAAACGTCCGTGGGAGCATATGTCTATCTAGAATAGGAAACAAGAAAAAGATAAAATTAAAGAGCAAGTCAAGGTTTTCAAGGAGTAAATAATATGGCAAATGTGCTAACTCGTCAGAGTAAGAGGGGAAGTGTTATCAGTAGATAAACAAAACCCCTCGCAGGGTGAACTGCTCATTTTCTTTCCTCTCTTTATGTATCGTAAATTTGTGTATAGGTCTGATAGTGCTTAGACTGCTCAGGTGCGTCAGGTTAAGATGAAACCCACTTCGAAAAATATATTTTAATCTCTAACTAGGCAATGGCATCAAGCTAGTAGCTGTCCTGGTTATTTGAGTTCTTTTGAGAGTTGATTTACTGGTCTGGGGTTTCCTAGCTTAACTACAAAATAACTAAGTGTTGATTGAGTTCATAATGTCATCACTTTTGTTTTAATTCATTTGAGGTAAAATAATTAACGCGCATTTTTTGAACTTACTGATTATATCAGCACGACTGAATGTATATGGGCGAGAATGAAAGAGTCTTATCAATTTTGCCTGGCAAGATATTTCGACATACTCTCCAGTATATTTTTTTTTCATACGGTACTACAATCAACATGAAACCAACGGCTTTATTTTCCTTCCGAAGAAAGTTGTTCAATAACTTTATATCACTCAATAAATATCTATCGACCTCGGTTGGGTTTGATCACACAAACATCGAGTCGTGAGGCAAACACTTTACCCTAAGACCACAGAGGTCAACCACACTGACATCAACATTTTCAAGCCGCTTGTATTTTGATTTAGTAGGCTTTCAGGTGTGCTGACCTATAATAGAATCCTGATGTAAATGGCGGTATGTGACAGTTACAAAAGTTCTAAAACTATTTTCATATAGTCATTTGTCAAGTAATAGGATCTGCAGCCGCCTCTTTTAATATATAGCTGAAAAATAATTATAATAATAAGGTTAAATGGTTTAATTTTTTTTTTTAAAGTGTGTATTGTTTTAAAGGTCCTTTCTAACATAATCATACTATAGGCTATAGGTTAAATAAGTTCATGTAGTAAGATAACCTTGTGCACAGAGAAGAAAAAGTTTGATCTCAACTACAATAAAACTAAAACATGAAACACTATATGAATTGATTCAAAGTTAATTTTTTATTTGAAGTATTAAAATACCCCATTCAACTAGACCTACAGTCGTCTCTTCTTGGGAGAACATTTTTTAAAAAGAAAAACACATAGATTCAGGATGGATTATTTTGAAAGTCTTTTATTATATTAGTCTTAGATCTGTCAAATTTGACACCAACTTTCAAAAGTGACAGCTGAAGTACAGATTATTTTTCTTATGGGTGCATGAACATATGTTTGGTAACTTTTTGAACTGTCTCACGAAAAACTAAGTCTTTTAAATAATAACTGAATTTTAAAATCTGACAAGGCATGTTTCAATATAACACAATTCATTATACTACAATAAAATAAAACATCCCGATCTTTAAAATTAGAAGATATTATTTTCTTAGTAGGCTCAATTATAAATAATTTCTTTAAATAGAACTAATTTGTTTATACTTCATTGACTTTTACTTATAAGTAGTATTATCACAAACCAATATGCTTAAATAATTTTCACTATTTCGATAAAAATAAAATTACATTTCAATAAATATCGAAAATGACAATTTGAAGTTAAATAACCGAAGTAAACAATCATATTGTCCTCCAGCTTTACAGACAATGTTTGAGAGTACAGCGAAAACCCGTTAAACTGAACCCCGGTAGTCCGAAATTCTAGATAACCAGAAAATAATTTTATTATAACGGGGAGAAAAAAAATATTAGTCAAATGATATGTATTTTTACGTGTAACAAAATTTAAAGAGGATTGTAAGGAACAGCGATTGTAAATAACTTAATATTTACATGCTATAGACAACAAAATGTGTTTTCATGTACTAAAAATAATTAGAGCATTGTAAATATTTATACTGTAAATGTAAAATAGTACTACGTGATACCCATCAGTCAAATGAAAGAGAAATTTTTATCATTCATTCAAATTATATTTATTTTACTACCCGATCGGTTTGAATGCTTATGTACTAATTACGCTAATTTATTTGTGATGAGGGAGGTTTTATATATAGGAAATGTATAAGCATTTGCAATATGTAATTTTAAATCTGCGAAAGTACTCTGTCTTCTCGCGTAGAGCCTTCCATATTTATCTGCTTAATCCGAATTTTCGCTAATCCGAACACGTTCGAGTCTAAGGTTCTACTTTGTAAAAAAAAAGGAGTAGTCAACATTGACAAGAGTTCAATACATTTAGCTTCAAACTATAGATATTGACGCCATATATCAAAATCCAGAGCTACAGAATAAATTAATCGCGTATAAATGCAAAAGAGCCTAGTTTTAGAGCTGTCGGAAAAGCCTCTTCCAATGGGAGGTGGACTATAGCATCCATGCACTAAGCCAAAGTTATTCAGTTGGAAATAAAATGCTATATATCTACACAAGCTTAGCAATTAGTAGGGCTGGAACAGATAAATCTAAAAATAAAAGGTACACAAAATCTGTTAAACTGTTAACGCGGCCTTTTCTTGATGAAGCATTTAGAGCAGTAAATTATAAGATAACTATCCAAGAAGTTGAGGATTACGTACGCTCTTTAAAAAATTGTAGCCCCTTTTCACGCACAAACAAATGAACCGTTTGACGTTAAGATAACTGTTTTACATGAATTCAAGAGACCCACCCACCCAGAAAGTAGAACCAACTTAGAAAAAAGCACAAGAAAAATGCTATGCCGTAAAACTTAATTTTAATTATAGTCTGCAAGCTACTTCTTGACACACACACACACACAAGTAAAACTAACAAGTAAGAGAATATAAAACAGACACGGAACGATATATGGCGAAACGTCGGAACATTTTTCAACTGTTTCACGTCTACATTAATTTACCGGGTATAAATATAGATTTTTATAATCATATTTTAAGCCCCTGAATATTTTTAATACACTTCAAGTAAGTGCATTTTTTTTTCGGCGTATCTTACTACCCGTCCATAATGGATGAGCGTTACCCACCGATCCTGGTAAATTAGTGATTCGTAAATGAATAGGGGTAAAAGTGATCGGGGATGGGTAAAAATTAACAAGGAGGGGGGTGGTTTAAAAAGGTGTACTAAATGATGTGTTGTAAAATTGGTAGCTTTTGAGCCACCCACTTCAGTGGTCAAACAGTCTAAAATGTCACTCTTGTGTTAGTAGACTGGCCTGCTGATGACGGGAAGATCGGTGTTCGGATCCCGGCTGGATCTACTAAGGGTGTTTTTTTCTCCTGAAATAATTTATCACTCTCTTTCCAAGCGAGTGCGGATGGGTTACTTTTAAATTTCTTCTTTCCTCGTTCCTACCCCGTCAGAGTAATTGTCATATATGTGTATAACCTGAACCGGTAGTAAAACGCGGTGAAAATAAAAAAACAAAAAAGTTCTCGAGCCAGAAATCTTTCACAACACGTCACCAACTCAATATTTTTTGAGAGGCCTTCCCTCGGGCTTTCGAGACCCCAAGTCCCCCTCTCCCCTTTCCCTCCTTGAGCCCCTGAGGTAGGAGGTATGAACACGCTAGGGATATATATTAAGACATTTGATTGAGAGTCGAGGGGAAACATCATGAATCGTTGTTAACACGGGTCTCCTCTGACGCTTCTTCTTCTTTTTAGAGATCAGAGTCCCCCCTCTAACCCCTCGGAGGAGAGATATATTTCATGAAGCGTTGAGGGAAAGTTAGTTTGGTTCACCCGCGGTAGGTCGCCCTCTTATTAGTCGCCCAATTAAACAGGAATGACGGATGGATCGAGGAAGGTGGGAAGAGTTTAGGAAACATTCATAAGACCGGACAGATTATAATATGTTCACATCCAACAGAAATGTTACATATAGCTTATTTAATATTTCACTTTTTTTTTAACCTGTATCGATTGTCGTATTCTCTAAGGCATCACTCTGGTCATGTACTAGATTGACGGTGATGTGGAGACTAGGGTTCAAATTCCGAGGCTCGTTTTAATTTTAAGATTTTTCCCTCTTCCTCAATGCATATGTGAGTACATTTACTTTAAAATTCTACTTTCAATCTTTCTCCATCAGCGTAATTAATGTATGCGTATAATCCAAACGGGTACTAAGACGCGGTAAAAAGATATAATCTTCTTTTTTCCGCCAAACTTTTTACTAATAATATTCATACACGTGTAGACCTATTGTGTTAAGAGTTAAACATAACATTTTTTTTATCATTTTATTTTGTATTTGGAATCTTTAATTCAGCTGTGTTGGATATTATAGGGTTTAATAATGAAATCCTCCAAGAAAACAGGAGGAAAAAGATTAAGTTATAATTAAATAACTCTGTATATGTAAGGAAATTATTGAACAGCCATATTGAAAAATAAAAAATAAACCGTTGTCATTTGATTGATTTTTTTTATGTGTATATTCAAAACCATAGTTACTAACGACTTATTTTAAGAGATAGGAATTGAAAGGGTAACTTTAAGGAAATACACCCGAACTAGCTTGAAGATAGAATGGAAAATCATATTTGGAAGAACTACTCCCAGTCCACCCGGTCGATGTCCGAGCTTTGGCCTCCCCATGACCGGTTAACCAGTATATTGTGAGATTGGCGCCTTAAGCCATGTGACCACCAGTGAGGGTACCCATTAAACAATCTAACCCGGTTTACCAAGTCAGAATCAGGTACCATAATCCACACCTAGGCCCAAGAAGCACAATCGTATTCGATTAAAATCGTAGGACACTGAAAATGCCATTGACTGGGAGGATTAAATAGGTTTTTTTTACCAAAGATTATTTGTTTCTTTCCTTTGTCTATTAATAGTATGACCTATTTTCTGTCATTTTCGTGGATAGTCACACTAAAATAACTAATGGGAGTTTGAAAAGGAAGTTGACATTCAAGAGATGCGAAAAAACTCAAGGGATTTTGCGGTTTTTAAACCTTAAACTTTTTTTGTTAAAAAAAATCAAATATTTCTCCAGTATAAACACCGAGTTTAATTTTCTTCACATGGTGGCTGTTGAATATCTGTAAAGGTGTCCTGGAATTTAATGACGTTTTCTTTTCATTTAAAAAGCCGCTATACTCATGACAGATATTCAACAACAGTTGATATTACTATGTGAAGAAAGTTAAACTCTATGTTTGTTATAAAGTAATACTTTATGTTTTTGACCAAAACACTTTTGATATAAGAACTGCAAAAACTGACCTTTTTATCTCGTCCCCTTTCACCCCACCTTAAATGGTAGACCTACATAACACACCCTATAATCATGTTTCTTTATATTCGTGTTTTTGGAAAGTGTCAGTAAATTAGTTCTATAAAATGTTGTGATACAATGAAAGTGATATTTTAAGTTGCATGAGAATAGTAAGTACATTTAGAACCAAAAGTCATGAAAATGCCAGAGTTTGTGTGAAATACTCGCCATCGGCTATGATGTGCATTTTTGACTAATTTTACATTTAAGCACTTTAGTAATAATTTATTATTATTATTAGCACCACGTCTTACTACCCGTTCGGGCTATACGCACTTAGCTAATTTGTAATGGTAGGGTGATTGTGAAATGAAATATTATTATTATTAGCACCACGTCTTACTACCCGTTCGGGTTATACGCACTTACGCTAATGTGTAATGGTAGGGTGATTGTGAGATGAAATGGAGGACCTACAGTTTAACGTGGAATCCGAACCACGGTGGAGGCCTGGCATTCCACACATCACAAGTTGTGATTAATACACGTATTGTCAGAGGTGAAGGAAGGGTTTGGCAATCAGATAAATATGTGCCAGGACCGAGGATTGAATCCCAGACCCTCAGCACAGAAGTCCGACACCTTATCCCTAGACCACCAGGTCACCTTAATAATGAATTGATTAAATCATGTGTAATTGTCGACGTCGGTATTCTTGGGATAAAGTGCTCGCCTCAGGATCCGATGTACGTGGGTTCAAATCCAGCTGAGGATGGCGGATCTTTCTTGGGCGGTAAAAATCTGTAGCACAACTTCTTTCGGAGAAGAAGTTAAATAGTCGGTCTCATGTCGATTGTGACATGCAAAATAACCCTGGAAGGCACGTAAAGATAGCTTTCCCGGCAAAATTGGTAGGCGCTCTCCCGCATAGAACTTCGGGTGTGTTGAAATAAGCATTCGATTCAGAAAAAACACTTTGAATTCCTCAAGTAAAAATAAATAAAACATTTTATTTAATCAATACCATTCTCAAATTAAATTAATCTATTTAACATATTTGAGACAAAATCAGTCCAAGACAAAGGTCTCGTTCAGGGGACGAATAGACTACCTTATTTACTAATCACATGCTGGTTTGGTGGTCCTCGCCGGGTTTTTTTCAGCCAGTAAAACAAACTACGACAGCTACTGGTTGTTGCATCCCAAATAGAGAACACTGTTACGTAACGTTGGGGTTCATTAGTTTTCAGAATATCGGAACAATGTACACATGTACCACCTGATTAAAACATATGCACGCCTTACTTCCCGGCCCATGCCCTCGCATTTATTGGAACAAGGAAATTTACTGGGACGTTTGAGCAGACTTCCACACCTCTCCTAGAGTCCATAGAGGAGCTGGATTCCATGCAAGATAGAGCCAAACACCACCTAAATTAGCTTTTTGACTAACGCACTAGATACTTTTTGTTTTTTTGTTAGCACCACGTTGGAATATACGAATATGAACTAATTACGTTATTAAGTTAGGAATGAGTAAGTTGAAACATAAGAGGAAATGTATTAGAATTTGTGTGGATGGAGAGTGGAAAACATTTTAAGAAAAACGCTATCAGTACACCTGGAAGGGATTCGAACCCCTATATCCCCGTCATGGGCAGTCTAATATATTGCGAAAGTTACGGCTTAGCATGGACCAGGGGTGGACCCAGATCATTTTCATAGGGGGCTATAATTATAAATAACATAGCTACTTACATTGTTAGATTTATGTCTAAAACAATTTAATATTATCTCATTCATATTTAATCTTTTGTGTGTTTTAAGCCGTGGTCATACTTTCCAATTTTTTTAAATCAGATAGTTTTTATACACTATTTGGAGTAAACCTCCTTCAAAAATATTTCTAATAATTATTCACTCTAGAAGCTATGCGTAGTCTTTATCTGAATTTCTTTTATTAAATAATTTTATAAACCAATTAAAGTGTCCCTCACCTTTATTTTTTACGATATTTAGATACCTCTATAAGATAATTTTTAAGTGGTCTTCCACCAACAACATTTTGAAAATTCATTTATTTCAGATACTAGGCTATTTGGAATGGTCCTTGCCTGAATATTTTTCAAAATGACATGCATCTAGAGGCTATTTGGGGTGTTCGCCACTAGACATTTTTGAAATTTGTATGATCTTGGAAGCTATATAGAGCTTTTCTGCTCTGTTTTTTTCTGCCAGTGAGATGTCTCTAATCTATTAGTTATTTAAAGTGGTCTTCTCTGGCAAATATTTGACAATAGAATGCATCTAGAAGTCATTTGGAGTTTGATTTAAGGCCATCTTTCAGCTTCATATTCGATAGTATCAGAGGATTTGAAACATATCTGGGGGTATTCCAGGGGGGCAGAGTCCCCCACAGTTCCGCGGCTCTTCTGTCCACACATAGTTCGTGGATGAACTGCTCTCAGGTGATTATTAGTCTTCTTTGATGTGTGATAGTCTACCGTCTATTACCAAGGCAGGCTGGCATGGAAGAGCTGGTACTGGTTTTTTCGGGTGCCCGAGTACCCGGAATGGCACTAGTGGACTTCGGCTCACATCCGGCGAAAAGGTTCCGGTCGGATGGGTGTCAGTGGTTGCACTATAAAAGGCCTCTGAGCCCGGGTATAGTGTAGCTTGAAAGCCTTTCGGGGGGCCTCTTCGGAAGTTTTGTTTGGATACTAAAATCTACCGTATATATGCGGGAAAATGTTCGTTACTCAGTATGCACGACAAATATTCGTACATGAACACGATTTTTTTTTTACCACGTGAGTTATATCGTAAATTGAACAAACGTGGACGAATAACGAACGTGTGGACCCGGATTAAAAGGTGTCTGCGCGTAAAAAGATAAACAATTGTATAATTTATCTGTGTTGTATTTTCTTTCTAAAATTTGAACTTTAATTTTGTTTTTTTGTATTAGTTTTTTAACTTTCACAAAGGGGTCAACTGACCCTTTGACCCCCTCCACCCGAATCCACACCTGGCTTGAACCATTTGACCAACGAAACTGGTTGAGAGATTCGGTCAGTTTTTTCCCAACGCTTCTTACTACAGTCCAATAGTAATAAGAAGGACCTTTTATATTCAAATTTGTATAAAAGGGACCTTATCTAGAGAGTTATAAAAGTTACTAAATCTACTTTAACGTATTCATACGTCAAGTAATGTTATCTGAAGCTGTCACTTTTGATATATATTATAATAACGCTAATAATATAGTAAAATGTTATCACCTTTAACCGCAAATAAATTTATTTAGACCAGTTATAACAAGACACATAATATATAGTTTGGTTCGATCCCAAGTGGCAAAGAAAATAATATACTAATTTTGTCTGGGTTAGTTTTCTCTCACCTGAGTATTACAATTTTGGAAGCTAAAATGCTAAATAAGTGCTTTTTTTTTACGTTGAGTTAGTTTGTAAGGTGTATCTTTAAATTACACGTTTAGCGCTCTAAATGAAATCTAAAATATGTATAGTTACATAATGGCTTGGTTTTAAGAAGTCAACTTTACTTTATAGCCTTCACGCTAGCTCAAGTCAATAGTACGTCTTCCCACTAAACTAGGACTCCCGGGTTCTATTTCTGGAATAATAAAAAAAATAATTGTCATAGGTTAAATTAAGGCTTCCCTTTTTTCCAAGAATGAATTGACAGCCAAAGGATTGGGTGTTGTGTCAGTTTAGAATTAAGTTTGTTTTTAAGTGTCGGTTAGAAAGTGCACGCCAAATAACCCAAATTAAAAATAAAATCGACGTTACCCGGTTCATGCATTGAGAACTGACGAAGATACACTCCGCCAGAACTCACGTCCCTTAATTATTCCACGTGAGCAAACTTGCGGACATGATCTTGATTGCGCGCGCAGCGGTACCATATCAATTATTTATGGCATTTTTGTGACTCTCCATAGCCAAAAGATTTTAAAGAATTAATATTTTGGTATAGTTGTAAATTGTTTTGTGCAAGATGGAATTATTTGACATAAAAAAACAACTTAATTTTATATAGTAAGGAGTTATTATTCTTTTGTTCATTTAGATGTTTAACGTGCACTTTCTAAACCACCTATATCATCACATAACCTATAAACTAACTTGAATCGAGAAAAGACAGCCCCAGCCCCCGACCGTTAATTCTTCACTGTGAAAGGGTAAACTCACGTACCAATGATTTTTTTTTAATTATGCCAGGAATAGAACCCTGTACCCCTGCTCAGTAGAGAGACACAATACTGACTTAACCAAGGTGTCGGTAAGGAATTGTAAGTTATAAAACATTTACAACGGTGTTATATACAAAAAAAAAATATGAATTAGTAAACGGTTTTAATTATGTTCTGTGCAAGAAGGAACTATACGTTATTAAACGATTTTAACAAAGTTATGTGCAATAAGGAATTATTAAATGGTTTTAACGTTATATAATGCAAGAAGTAATATTATAAGCTGATAAACTGTTTTAACGGCGTTTTGTTTAAAAAGTAATTACACGTTATTAAACGGTTTTGGCGGTGTTTTGTTTAAGTAGGAATTATAAGATATTAAACTGTTTAAACCTGTCATCGGCAGTCTAGTCACTTGCAAGAGTGACGCCTCAGACCATGTGGTCACCGAAGCTGGTTAAATAGTTTTAACGGTGTTTTGTGTAATAAGGAATTATAAGATATTAAACGGCTCTAACGGTGTTATTTTCAGAAGAAATTATAAGTTTTAAACAGTTTTAACAATGTTTTGTGCAAGAAGGAATTATATGCTATAAAACATTTGACAAGTTATTTAGTTCAAGAAGGAATGTTTTTTAAAACATTCCTAGCGATGATAGATATCACTACTAGTTCTTAATATATAGTTGATCTTTTAAAGTTAGTTTTACACTACATCATTAAAAAAAAATTATTTTATATTTTACTTTATCTTTGAGTATAATATTTAATATAATCATTACAGGTTTAACATTTTATTTGTTTAATTCTAATTTACTATAAGTAGCATATACGTCATATTCACACAAAATATCTCTTAATAGATAGATATCCGACTTTAGACTACATTATAAGCTCGGTAAACACTTTATTTGCGACTGTGGTTTATAGTTTAAAATGAAATTTACAAAAAAATACACACACACACACACACACACACATACATATATATATATATATATATATATATATATATATATATATATATATATTCTCATACCTTTAAAATATTTTCTCACTTTTACCAAATATGTTTTTTGGCATTACTTATCAGAAAAACAAAATATATTTGAGAAGTGGATGAAAATTTTCAGAAAAGTTTTTATGTTGCCTTGAACCGACGATACCTGACATTGATATATGATGTTGGAGTTCCCTTCGGGCTAATTACATTAAGATCTTCTTCTTTGATGTTAACTGCTGAGGTAGTTACTTTTATCCCCTTCCTATTCCGTTTTACATTCAAACGTTCAACTGTATTTATTTATTAGCACCGCGTCTTACTACCCATTCGGGTTGTAAGCCTACATACTAATTGGGCAAGTGGGCTATACATGATTAAGGTTGAATTTAGAGGAAGTGTTCCCGCATTTTCGTGGAGGAAGAGTGGAAAAACCACCCTCAGTACACCCGATCGGAATTCACACCCTGATCTCCCCCTCATCGGCAGTCTAGTTTAATTCTAGAATGACGCCTTGGACTACACGGCCACCAAAACGGGTTACAACAGTATTGAGAAGCAACTTGTGTCAAAATAAAAAGTTGCTCAATTATGTTTTTAATGTTGAATTTTAAGAAATTTGAAAATATGCTTAAGTATTTTTAACGGAGTCAGACAAGCATTAATGAGCTCGCAGCTAAAAAGGTCAAGGTTAGAATTCCAGCTGAATGTACTGAGGTGGATTTTACCTAAATGCACTTTCCCACCATGCAAATGCGAATACATTTTAGATGTATGGGAGATGGTTAATTTCTCCGTTTTGAAAAATCAACAGGAAAATTGTTTCCAATATTTTTTCCAGAGAACACTTTTTTTATCCTAAAATCTTTCAATTTTCTCCAGAAAATGTTCAGTTATTTATTTCTGAAGAAAAAAACTCCAGCTATTTAAATGGAACCATTGCAACCGAAACAGTCGTAGTTTAATTTCTCCTCGGGATATCAACAGCAGAAACAATACAAAATGAGTGACAATAAAGTGATAAACGTGATTCTCTTCTTGACTACAGTGCTTGGTGGTCGAATGTTTCACTAACGTTGGGTCTACTGTAGAACAGTTACGTTAACGAATACATTCCTTTTCCCTCTGATCTGGAAATTTTACCGAAATCGTCTCACTTACCCCCTTCCCAAATAGATATTTTATGGCTTTATGTGTATATGTGATAGAATATAGGTGACATATCGGCCCTTCGCCTATTTAGTAGGCCGTAACTACAGCTTCGGAAAATGTACCAGAAAACTTTCCGAATGAAAATTTACCGACAAATGTTCATATTACTTCCTGTAATACACTTCCTATAGTTATACCTTATTTGTCCTTTTCCCACTAGTGTGTGGTTATGCGAGTAGCGCGGACGGGTATTAAGACGAAAAGTAGGTCCTACGTAGAAATAAATCGGAGGGGTGCATATGCTCCTTTATTAAAATTCCCCCCCAACAGAGCCTTCTATGAATAAAATAATACTACATCGAAGGAATATTTAAATATGTCACCGTAAACGATCCAAACAATTAATATCTCATCAAGTGCTTGGCCAGGGGGCGAGATCTTAAGGGTTCAGGTTTGGACAAGACACTCATGTCTTATAGTTTATGTAACACTACAAGCCAACACGTGTCTGTAAATAAGCCAGGAGGGGCAGGTGCCACTTGCTATCCTTGAGTTGGACATAACGCTCGGACGTATTTGTTAATAACTTGTGTGTTCAAGCTCAATATGAGCCCGTGGTAATTATTACTAGCACTGACCCCCTTACCCTTTCCTTTTAACAATTTTTCATCTCTTACTGGCGCTGGCGAGCAACAAGGGCGTACGTGGTAAAAGCTACAGGTACTTACGTGAAAAGACGAGTATCGACGGTTTTATTTTTAAGATGAAATTAGATCCGTATCGATGGGTACGTGGGATAAATGTAAAGCTCATATAGTTTTGTTCAAGACCGTAGTCAGGCGGGGTTTTAGGGGTTCAAACCCTCCGAAATTTTATGAACAAAATATATATGGCTTTATTTGTGGTTCAAAAATATCAAAATTAGGGTACAAGTACAAATTAGGGGGTTGTGTTAGCATAAAAACCCTTCAAATAACTTCTAGGGGTGTTTAATATTTATTATTTTTCCTTGCCTTCGGCATTTAGGGGGGGCTATGTTAAAATAAAATAAACTTTTTAGGTAGCTCCTTAAGGTGTTTAAAATTTTTCCTAGCCTCCGGCATTTGGGGGATGTGCCCACCAAACCCCCCTATGAAATTATTGGCTGGCTACGACCTTGGTTTGGTTTTCCAGTGACGTAGAGGTTAGGGCTCAAATCGAATCCGGGTAACCTTTTACTAAGTGGCTCCACACTATTCCTTCACGCAAATGCGTTCATATTTAAGCTTAGTTCTACCTACTACCGTAAAATTCAGCCATATAATTGTTACTATATTGTAACTATTGTTATATGTTTTTCGGTATTGAATATGTGGGATATTTATTTAATTAGTATCTAGGCTTAATGCAACGATAAAAAAAAGTGAAATGGACTAATTTTGAGATGTATCCAAATAATATATTATTTTAAAGCAAAATACTTCAAAAGTAAAAAGGGTTAAAAATAATAGTTTCTGTACTGAGAATTTTATCACAAAACATAGCTTGTGTATATTTAAATAGCATTTGTTAAAAACAAACGTCTTACAGACCAACTTAGTCTCGAGTAAATCAGAGCAAATAATCCTACTATTAGACACCCAATCCTACCGACAGAACTTTTACTATCTATCTATCTATCTATCTATCTATATATAGGGCCTATATATATATATATATATATATATATATAAAATTATTATAGTGACCTAGACAACTGTTTTTAGATTATAACTAGGGACGTCTAGACCTGCTGTAGTCAACCACCATGGCCACCTGCTAAAGTGTCACCATTTATAAAGGCTTGTAACACTTTTGCACATATTTTTTGGATGAGTTTTAGCTTCCTTTTCTTATTTAATTCGATTTAACATTTAATTTAAAAGCGATATTAAAAACCCGTTACTCGATTTAGTATGATATATTACTATTCATTTAATGTATTTAAAATAGATCATCCCAGTTTAAAATATAATATTTGCGGACATAAAATTTTGTCTTAGGACAAATAGATTTTTTAAATTCATTTTCTTACATTGAACACACTTGTTAGCATTTATAGAATTTTATAATAGTTCATTTAAATTTGGTTGAAAAATTATAACTGATTACGAAAATCAAGCTCGGAGCCTTTGGTTCAGCGCCTCGATACTCTACTACTGATTCATTCCGGTTTTGTTCCGTGATTAAGGCCATTTATCACTCATAGCTTAAGGCAGAGCCTGTGATGGACGCGTGAGATCATTATTTGATTTGTTGATATCATGCAAACCCTTATGCATAGTTTTATTTTATTATTTTATTTTAAATGGCAATTTTTCAAGAAATATCAAATATTGGCAGCTGAAGCTGAAAAGGCATTTAAAAAATTGATAAAAATATTGAATAGTTGTGCATTCTTTCTATAAGTCAACTCTATGCATTTATTTAAGTGTAAATACTTTTTATTTGTATTGCACCTCGTGTTAATAGCCACTTTGGCTATACACATATGAACTATCATGTGTTAGGGATGAAAAGTTTGAATTTAAAATAAGTGTACTCACATTTTCGTGAAGGGAAAATGGAAAACCGATTAGAAAAAGCCGTCCTCGGTAAACCCGATCTCACCGTCATCTGCAGTCACACCTTTTGTGAGAGTGATGCCTTAGATCATGCGACCTACGAAGCTGGTTAAAACTCTTTAATTTTCCGTTATTATGCGTAGACTGCCTACAAAGCCACCTCCATACATGTTAAGTTTGTGTGGGCCAAAGAGACTCCCAGAGTCAGAAATTACTACCGATCCATTAAACTACTGGCGAATTTCTATGTCGTAAGCACCCCCTTAGGCGTAAAGTAAAAACCAAACCGTGGTCGTTCATTCATCTTCATAATACCAACACGATCGAGATAAAAGCTCCACAAAACACCAGCCTTTCTCAGCCCCCACCCCCCGCCATCAACAAGTCCATTTACAAGTCTATTAAAATGCAAATGATGTTGCTAATGTGCGCCCGCCCGCACTTGCCTACATTCTCCCGCGGAGTTTTATGCCAGTAGTTCGGGTGAGGGGGGATAAGGGAGAGGAGGGGTTCCGACATGTTGCCTTATGATGGAGATGAAAGATAAAAACGAAGCAATTTGGCAAAACTGAACGTCAACACACGACTTTGAAGAAAGAGAAAGAAGACGTGTGTTAGCAGAACAAGTGTAATCTGTATTCAGGAAAAAACATGCAAGACAAAAAAAATGAAGTAGTAATAGCAATAATATTAATAAAACCATTATAGTGGTCAGCTAAAAGACGGTTTAAGAATTACTTGATTTCTATAGGTTGTTTTTAGGCTGAACAGAGCATATCATTTTTCGCGAAGAAACAGCAATACTCTCAGTTTAATCATAGACAAAATATTTTTACTCTTTATCTTTAAAAAATTGTGGATTTTTATGACATGTCTGCAAGAAAAAATAAAATGTAGCTAAATCTTACGGTTGTCAAGGAACCTCATTTTAGGTTATTTTTATTTTGGAACGTAAATCAAGTTACATTTATGATAGAAATGTTTTTTTTTTTCTTAGGTTATTAAACATTGTGAAATTTCAGGGCCTTTTCATGGAAACTTCTAGCTTTTCTTCATAGTTTTAAAACTACCTGACACTTCGGGTAAACAAATGATTTAGATATATGATAATAAACGCACCATGGATAAACTATAGTTTAATTTTATTAAGAATGGACTTTGGAGCACTTTATAGAAAATACAAATATATCTTTTACAGTCAACAGTGATAACATTTTACTATTTTATTAGCTCTATTTTAAGTATTGATATGGCGTAGTTAGCTAACGCTCTGGTTTCGTGTTGAGTTAGACTGCCGAGGACGGGTAAACCAAGGTTCGAATCTCGCTCGGGTGAGCTTGGGGTGGTTTTACATAGATGATTCACCACTCTCCCTCCACTAAAATGCAGGTTCACTTCCTCTATATTCAACCTTCCCAATTCCTAACCCATTAGAGTAATTATTACTTAAGTGTATAACCCAAACGGTTAGTAAGACGCGGTGCTAAATATTATTATTATTTAAGTAATGCTAAAATATATCAAAAGTGCTAGCTGCAGATCACATGACTTGAAGTATAGATACGTGAAATTAAATCTAGTAGCTTTTTCTAGCTGTCAGATAATATGTCCATTCTTAAGAAAAATTGGGTTTATCTTAACCTAACGCTCACTATTAGCGCCAAGTTTTCAAAAGGCCTTCTTGAGTAAAATAACCAAATCCGTTACCTATTTTTGAAATTAGGAGCTCAAAAGTTCGTTGCCGCACTTACAAAAGTACGCCACTTATCCCTATCTTGAGCTAGTTTGAGTTCATTCTAATGGTAACCTCCCACTTGCATCTAGGTCTTCAAAATAGTATCTTCCCATTGGGTTAGCCAGTCAGTACTTTGAACAAAGTTCTAGAATCTATCATTCTCACTGCATGTCCTGTCCACCGTAATCTGCGAGATTTGATTATCCTAACGGTATCTTGTGATGAATACAGGTTATAACTCATCTTTATGTAACCTCCTCCATTATATACAGCCATACTATTTATATTGTGATGAGTAGAGGTTATAACTCATCATTATGTAGCCTCCTCTATTATCTACAGCCATACTATTTATATTGTGATGAGTAGAGGTTATAACTCATCATTATGTAGCCTCCTCCATTATCTACAGCCATAACTATTTATATTTTGTAAGCTACGTCTTACTACCCACTCTGGCTATCCCCATTTTACATCATTAGAGAAGCAATGAAAAATATATACGTAGTAGGAAATATAGTCGCATTTATGTGAAGAGAGCGTTAGAAACCATCGAGGGAAAAACACGTCAATAAAGCCGACCGGGTTTTAAATCCCAGGCTACCAGCTACAATACAACCAAACAATATGAGGCTGACATCTTTGTCCATTAATACACTGGTGCGGCTAGCCGTTATATTATTACATTTTGGAGGTTTTTAGGGCACACCAACACACAGACCGCTTAGCGGTTTAATCTAAATGCTGTTATTAGTGAGGTATCTTACGTGAATTTTCTGAAAATACATATTTGGTCAAATAAACAAAAATGAGTTCTTGAAATATTTTTAGTTTTGAATGATTGTATGAAAACGCGTTAAAAAAATCTTATTTAGCCTTTTAAAAATACATGAATAATATAATTAACTTCACCAGATAAATAAAGGCTATTAATATTATTAACATCGTCATCATTATAAAAGCACAAAATGGACTCAATCATATCCAAAACCTTATCTCAGTCAGTAGCGTGCTTGTCTGCTGAGCTAAATGTCCCGTGATCGATTCTTGGAATGGCCAAACAATTTATCATTGATCAAATGTAGGCCTATATTCCAACCGTGAGGAATTAACGGCCTGGGGATAGGTGTTGTGCCTGTTATAGGTTTAGGTTCGTTTGTAAGTCGTGTCCTGATTTAATTGGTCGGTTCAGAAAGTACACGTTAAATAAATTAAAGGGAAACACACACTAACTCAACTTAGGATAGGGCAGTAGTAGTCTTAGCACCTAGCTATTTACCAATTGGATTGTAGAAGAATCCATATTCAATTCCTTGGCTTAAATCTGTGGTCAGCAACTCTAGTCCCAGTGACAGGTCATTGAATTTTAATACGCCGTTATAGACCTTGACATTACCAATCAGAAACCCGGAGGACATCTGGGCAGGTAGACAGTGAGTGTTTCATTGGTAAGTGACGATGCTTCGGAACGATTATAGTTCACGTGACCTGGTGGTCTAGGGGTAAGGTGTCGGACTTTTGTGCTGGGGTCCGGGGTTCAATTCTCAGTCCCGGCACAGATGTAACTGATTACCGAACACTTCCTTCACCTCTGACAAGACGTGTATTAATCACAACTTGTGAATGAGGGTAATGCCAGGCCTCCACCGTGGTTCGGATTCCACGTTAAACTGTAGTTCCTCCATTTCATCTCACAATCTCCCTACCATTACACATTAGCGTAAATGCGTATAACCCGGACGAGTAGTAAGACGCGGTGCCAATAATAATAATAATTATTATTATTATAGTTGACAGTTTTTTCTCGGAAAAACTTACATCGGTCAGCTGATAACATATGTGGAAACGTTATCATAATTTTATGGGTGAAGAGTTAAACAATTATAAACTCAACAAATGCATCAAGAAATAATATCAATACATAAAATTCTGTACCATTAATTCCATTTAAAATGAAAATATTTATGTTTTTGAATGAATTATAATTGTTCCAATACCTTATCTCACTCGGTAGCGTGTCTGTCTACAGAGTAAAAGGGTAAGGGTTAAATTCCCGGCATGGCCGACAAAATTATCATTGGTGTAATATGGCTTTCCCCTTTCTCAATGATAGATTAACAGCCGGAGAATGGATGGTGTGCCTGTGATAGATTTAAGCCGGTTAAGAAAGTGTACGTTAAATACCTCAAATAAAAAACAATTAATATTTTGGTAAGAATCTCTTGGCGGCGACTTAGTAAAACATTTTATTATACCATTATTCACTTTACCTTAAAACTAAATTATTTGACCCAATTGGATTTACCATCTTTGACGTAAAAACAACATTATACATAAACATTAATTTGCTATTATATTTATTTATTTAATTTTAAATAGTAAATTACTTAAAAAACAGTATTGACAATGGCAAGTAAAAAGCTATAACGGCTTCCTTAACAAGTGCAAAATATAAGCGCCTGAGTAGTGTACTATATTGTCCCGCCGAGCAGCTATGTTTCATTTGTAGCCACTCTAAGGCGCTTGCGTTTTGACACCACTCTAACTAAGTTAACAGTTTAAATAACTTTTATAACGTGAGACTACTTTTCAATTCTGATTTGCGAAAGTTTATTTCTTGTTCTGTTTTGTCCATATTAAAGCTCTAAAGCACAACCACAAATTATTTTCCATACCTAGATATTATCGAAACAATTCTCATGAAACGTTTTTCGTTTTTTTTGTGTGCCTTGGATCAGATCTTCATTTAGAATTCATCGTACTCGTTTTACGACCCTTCATCCATAAAACTTCTGTCCATTGCTTTGACCTTGGCACACGAATAACTCCAGTGAAAATTATTCAAAGCGCCACAAAACCTTTTTGTAACAAACAAGAAGAGATCAAAATCTTACAAAATGGTATAATTTAATTAAAATCACATAAAGTTGTCAGCGCACTTAACCGTTGTTGACGGCTACTTATGTGTTCGTTCTATTTATAGGTTCGCCTCAAGATGCTGGTGACGTCACACGTATCACGGGCTCGTGCCGGCAGGAATGTCGTGTAAGCCAAATTTCTATAGAAAGGGCCTTTTAGAAAATAATAACATATTTCTTTTGTGGCCAGAATTGATAAAATTTTAGTTGCTGTGAATGTTATTTGATAGGTATTCGCAATATTTATCAAAAGCGACAGCGGTATATCACATGATCTGACGTATGAGTATGTGAGAGTAGATCCATTTACTTGTCTAGCTGTCAGATAAGGTCCTTCTTAAGAAAATTGGACTGTATTTATGCTCAATTTGATTCGCGCTGTTTATGGAACGTCGTCTTGGTTTACGAACTCTTAAAATGACCTGGCTATTAGTCTCAATAAAATGGCGTGGAACTTTGTTTCAATGTACTCATCAACATGCCCTTGTAGTATCGAGTAGATCACTGGCCCTGGGCAAGGTCATCAAGGCGTTGTGCTTCAGACCATAAGCAACCACCTGTTAAGAATTTTATGTTCGAATCTCGGTGGGATCAAGGTTTATTCTCAGGGTGGCTACAAAACATATTTTACAAAATTCCCTGACTTTTCCAGATTTTCCAGGCTACATTTTTAAATTTTCCCTGACTACTTTTTTCCAGTTTTAATGGTGGGTGATGACTTTTTTTCTTTATTATTGACCACATATTAATGTATATCTACTAAACAGAAGCGGTTTTATCAGTTATTTTAAAAATTAAAATGTTATTTTATTTAGGTATTATTAACTTTTGTTTCAGTGTTTGGTTGCCAAATTAATGAGATTTTTTAGACATATTTTTAATTCCCTGACTTTTCCTTATTTTTAGTTAAATTCCCTGACATTTCCCTGTCATTCAAAAATTCCCTGACTTTTCCAGGTTTTCCCTGTCTATAACCACCATGTATTCTTAACAGGTGGTGGGCAAGTGGTTAAAAGTGAGGTGCTGATAGCCCCATTTTCCAACAGAGGTTGTCAGGTAGTTTTAAAATAAATTTTAACTAGGTAGTTTTCCATGTGAGTTTTCCCTCTCGCTTTTTCATCCTATATTCAGACTATATATTTTTTTCATTTCGTCCAAGTCACTCTTATCGTCCTCTCCTCCTTAGATTAACTCATTAATAACCTATGTGTTACCTGCTTCGGCGGCCCCATGGTATATGGCGTCACTCTTGCGTTAGACTGGTCTGCTGATGACTGAGAGCTCGGGACTCAAATCCCAATACGGTATACTGAGGATGGGTTTCCACCCTCCATACAGGCAAATGTGGGTACGATTTCTTTAAATTAAGCTTTCCTCGTTTCTATCTCACTTGTGCAATTAGTATATACGTATGCGTATAGCCTGAACAGGCAGTAAGACGCCGTGCTGTAAAAAAAACATATGTGTTACATAACTGGTCACGTGGTCTATATCAAGCTCGTCTAGTCTGGTTCGTCTTTGACTGAGAGGTCAGGGCTCGAGTCCCAAACGGACATACCGAGGAAAATGTTTTCCAAGTTAATTCACATTCTATTCTCACGCAAAGTTCAGATACGTTTAGATACGTTTTCTCCACGTTCTAGCGTCATCATCTCAATCACTTTAATGTAATTAAATGCGTATGGACGTGAGTAAGAATAGGACGTGAGCGAAAAGACCCACCTGGATACTTATTTTAAAAGTAAATACATAATATAAATTTCTTACAGAAAATTAAGGGAAAAAAATGAATGACATTCCACCAAAGAGCATCATAATCGACTCCCAATTTGACAGTCATATTTAAAAACATTGTTTATGTACAGCTAGGAAATTATTGGTTCTATAAAAATATATTTCAAAAGTCCTTTCTTGTTTTTTCTTGTTTGTTCTTTTGTTTTTAATGTTAAACAATGGCTAGATACAAATTTTAAACAAAATCTTTAGAACACATTTTTTTAAATATTGTTTTTCTCCTTTCACCCTTAAGTAAACTACCACTAATTTTAGAGTTAAATATCTATTTCCAAAAATGCCTCAAGGGAATCTTATGAAAAATCTAGATATAAAAATTTTAGCCCAATAGGCCGATATTCAGACACACACAGAGAGACAGACGGCATTACACACACCACCTTTTCGGGTTCAGCGGGTCATGAAACATCGAACTCCATCAAAATATCGAGTAATATTTTTAAGGCGCTTAATACCGTCTCTCTTAGAGGGGTCGCGAGAAAGTAAAAAACGTTTTGTCCCAGCGTAAGAGTAACTATGGAAGTAATGACAAAGATTACATCAATAAAATAAATTTATCTTTCACCCGTATCGGTGTACAGGTGGTTTAAGTGTCAAGCTAATTTATTCTGGTTTGCTGCTGACAGGGAGACCGGCGTTTGAATCCTGGCCGGGTGTATTGATTGTGTTTTTGCCTAAATATCTTCCCTCCACGCAAATCATGGTGCATTTATTATCAATTATGCCTTCCTCAGCACTACTATACTATCATAATTTATATATATACAAACAGCGGGTAGTGAGATAGAAAAAAAAGTGTATCATTAAAATATTCAATAAGTTTTCGACAGTAGAGTTATGTTAAACGGTTACATTTTAGAGAACAAATAATACACGCTGGTTAAACAAATAACTGTACTCAAAGTGTAGGTTATAGAATCCACCGTCACTTAATAGATCCCAAAAAATAGAAATAAAGGCAGGTGTGATCGGTTTCAGGTTTGGATTTTAAATTTGGGTTAGCGCCTCTTTTAACTGCCGAGAACAATTACGTTTTATTTGAGTTGATATAGACTAGTGATTATGAACAGTAAATAGTGTTGTCTGTTGGAGATTGATTAAAACATGCCTTCTGATGAGTTTCTGTGAAGTTAATACTATCTTGTGTAAAAAATGAAAATAAGTCTTCACAGGATGTCCACTGTAATAATATTGCACGTCCGGGCTACATCATTTGTAGGCAGTTTGTGGAAATATTAGTCAGTACAATTTACTAATGTACCGTTCCCCAGGGTATGTCCGAATGTACTAATCGTGCATCCTTTCATTGGAGTATCTTTCCATGTACCGATGAGATGGGGTGATGGTGATAGTGAGTATGAGGTTGTGGAACCAGAAGAAAGTTTTAACCTAGATTAAGCCTAGTCAAACAAACCCTGGTGACTATTGGGATAATTCACATTTCAGGAAAAATATCCAAAGTAACAGTCAGGAATCGAACCTAGGACCCCTGTGCTTGTAGCCAGGTGCACTGACCACTACACGACTTGCTCAGTTAAATAACCCATGTCAAAGTGACTAATTTCTAATAAAAATCTATTGCCATTTTACAAAACCCTTCGTTTATATTACTTCATTCGAAAAATATTTTAAAAACAACCAAATAAAAACACTACGTTAGTAATGTTTTGTAAATATTACTTGGGCTAGTAAAAATGTAGATAAACTTTTCAAAAAAGTTAATTTTTTAATTTGTCAATATTTTATTTAACGCGTTCGTGAGAATCTTTTTGAGGTTGGCTTATTTTATTTCAGCCCTCGTTAATCGTACTTCTGGTGTATTATCGAGACATTTTACTATGTTAGGCTGTTAAAAAGAATCCAATTAACTACACCCCCAACCTCCATCGGTGGATACATGGATTAAGGCATCAGTCTGTACCCGGCCCGGTTTAAAGGTGACGGGAAGGTCGAGGGTTATGATCTCTACAAGGTTTATTGAAGGTATTTTTTTCCTAAATGGGTTCTACAAACTCCTTCCACACAAATGTTTAGAATACATCAAAATTCGTCTTTTTTCATCCTTATTCTATTAGTGTAACTATTCGGTTAGCCACAATGACGCGGATAACACGGGAAACAGTAAATCCTTTACTTACACGAATTCGAGTTAAACGGATTTGTAGATAAGCTGTTACGGTACTTTGACTTAAACTGTCAATATCATATAATAGGCACTGTTTGAAACATTGAAACAAAATAGATGGAATTTCTTGTAGGTTTAGACACATATGATAATGTCATCAGTATTTTTTATTATTTTGGTTGACTAAGGTTTCAATTTCTAAAACTTTTTTGACCTAGGTGCTTTTTCTACTTGCGCGGAAACCCTCAGAAAAAATTAACCACGAAGTCGAGAACATACTATAAAAGTAACGACTTCTAAGAACCAAGCAGATATACATTTTAATCAAACTGTAACCAAATCTTCAACACTATCATAAGTTTAGGTTTATACAAATAAAATAATATAACCACGATAGCTTGGAGAGGTATGTACGTCATAGTGGTTCTCAAATTGTTGTCCACGGGGGTTTGCCAGTTGGTTCACAGACGGGACCATGGGGGAAAAGTACATATTTTGAGAAAGAGTTAAAGAGTACTAGGTAGACCAGATAATTCCACTAAGTCAACAATAATGAAGGGTGACCTGGCGGTCTAGGGGTAAGGTGTCAGACTTCTATGCTGGCGGCCGGGGTTCAATCCCCGGTCCCGGCCAAGATTTATCTGATTACCAAACCCTTCCTTCACCTCTGACAAGACATCTTGTGAATGTGGGGAATGCCAGGCCTCCACCGTGGTTCGGATTCCACGTTAAACTGTAGGTCCTCCATTTCATCTCACAATCACCCTACCATTACACATTAGCGTAAGTGCGTATAACCCGAACGGGTAGTAAGACGCGGTGCTAATAATAATAATAATAATAATAATAATAATAATAATAATAATAATAATAATAATGAACTAGCATTACGTGTGAAATGTGCATAAGAAACAAAGTCAAATAAAAATTCTGCCATTCACTTCTTGATAAACAAAATGTTTTCCTTCTTTTAAATGGGACAAGTGGGAGATATATTAAGGGGGCTAGTCCAAAATATGCTTTTCACGCTTCTCAAGTGGACCTATATTGAAAAAAAAATAATTGAGAAACAATGCACTACTGGTTGAGAGTCAACCGTCAAGGTTGCCATTATTTTCCTAGTTAAAAAAATGTCTCATTTTTTACAGAAAGAATATCCATTTTTATACGTACTTTAGAGAGAAGTATGGATAAACTAAATTTATAATAAAATTTATTAGTGTGGGGGGGACATGTAATCTGTATTTATAACATGATAATTTGATTTTGAAGTTTAAAAAAATACCTACTGTTACTACGCAACCCAATGTTTCAGGTAGAAACGAGAAACATAAGGCCTACGTTTTTATCAGCGAGCTTAGATATTCAGTTCACTTTTTCTTCCACGGGAAAGCCTACAATTTAAATCTCTCAGTTAAATTCCAAAACCACAAATATTTAAGTAATTATTTTAGTTTCTGTGTGTAAGACTCCCTTAGTATATTCCCGAGTACAAAAAAATGCCCCGTGTATGACCGGTTCTTCCGGTTTTATAGGTGCCTGGCAACCCTGCCCATGGGCCACTAATGAGCAACATGACGCCTATCCGAGACGGGTTCTAAGGACGTTTCCTGGACCCTCCTGGGTCCATCGCATAGTTCCCAAGACTTTGGGTGGGTTGCTCATCTCAACCCGGTACCTTCTCATAGAATAACTAGTACATCTTGCGTATGTTGTTTTTGATAATCGATATTTCGAGATATCAATGTATATTTTTATCGGAGACTTACCAGAATACGTGATTTCTGGATATTTCGTCAAGAATGCTACTAGGTAGTGCCTAAAGCTCAAACTCCTGACACAAGAAAAATACGGCGAGCTAAGCAAAACAATGACGAAAGAGAGGTTCAAACAAAGACCGATCTCACGCTAGAAAACTTGCAATCACGACTTTATTGTAATCGTCCCATCGGAATCTACAGACTTTAGCTTGAGCCCGGCGGCTTCCTTTCACTCATTAGTCAGCAGGGTAATTAATTACGACTGAATTGTTCGCGCGACTAATTAGATCACCTGCCTCCCGAGTCTTTCATCAGCACTAGAAAGTCAGAAGTGGAGGAATGATACGATCTTCAAAGTGTGGTACTGTTGAATCTGTTCTGTTGCTACCGGCAGACAGACAACATGGTGTTCACGTACTCTAATTAGGAGAATGGAAACTTCCCCGGCACGATTCACTAACAAAACACAATGTGACCTAACACTACATCATTCTTCTCAAGAAGCCCTAGAGGGCACGTACCAAATATCTTTGTATGAACACGACTGGTGGCGAGCCCTTTTCCCCTTGGCCGAATGGTTAGAGAGACCATCTAATATTTAGGGCTTAAGCCCAGAAGAGTTTTTTTTTTCATCGCAGTTTTTGACACATATTTTATAAAAGTACAGATCATATCAGCACAATACTTATAAACCCACTTAATCTAGGGTATTAAGCTTAAAATGTATACCTAACGTTAGAGCTTAGATATTTAATAATTGCTCATGAAGAACTCGTAGAAAAATAATAAATATATATATATATATTATTTTTCCCTCGTAGAAAAATAATAAATATATATATAAATATATATATTATTTTTCTACGAGTAAACACTGCCAAAAATTGAACCAAGGTTATCTTGTAGACGGGAACAAATCCAATTTATAAGTTATGCTAGCCTACATCATCGGGTACGCGGACACAATTCAGCTTCGTTCTGCCTGGTATAGAATATTGGTCTGGAGTACAGAAGTGGTTTTACCCTAATGTTTTTTCTCAACCTCTTTATAAGTAAATGAGGGTACAATTATTATAAAACTCTATATTCTTCATTCCTATCCCATCAGTGTAAATATGCAAATAGCTCCGATGGGTATCTAAGAGCAATACACAACAAAAATCAAACCTATTTCTTTCCGAGAATGTAATTCGTCGGTAGTAGGTGCGCCAGAATCAAAGTGTCGATATTTTTCTAAAAAACAAACATAAATAAGTCCAAAGAATAGGTGATTAATCTGAGTCGTATTTTTGAAGAAGCGCACAGTCGGTTGGACCGACCGGAAGACTTGATTCATGTGAGTCTGACAGCGTGTAAGTCAAACTCGCGTTCCCACCCCTTCACATGCTGTTTGTGTGATAATAAGTCAAGACTCGAAGTTCCCAGGAAGCTACGAGCATTCGGCACGCAGCATGGGGGAGGGGGGGGGGGANTCCCGACCTCCCCCAAGGAAATGCAATCAACGTCAGCGCACGCGAGCGGAGGTCTTCATGCAGGTACGTACGGTAGAAGGAGGGAGTGAGCTACCCCCAGTGGGGGGTTTATACTCCAATTGCTAAAGGAAAAGATTTAAAAGGGAATAAAAAAGCAAAACTAGTTTTAAAATAGCTCACCTGCAACGCTGGGCACGTAGACAAAGGCGTCAGTCCCATCTTGTCTGGTAGGTCTGTGGTGGGGAGGTCGAGATTCGAATCATATCTGGATGTAATGAGATTATTATAACAAAATTATTTGTTTTTACTCTACCTTAACGTAAGTGCAGGTACACTCCCTTTAAAATCTACATTCCTCATTACTACTTAATTTATAATAGTCGGATAGACTGAGAAGGTGGTAAGACGTGGGGCATATAGGGAAAACAAAGCTCATTATTACAAGGTGCATACCGTTTACCCTGAAAGACAGCAAGCTTAGCTTGTATTTTTCCACTATGACATAGCTTATTAGAATACCATATTGTAATCTGCCAAGGAGAGACTTCTTACCTTTCAGGTTAATAAGAGTTCACAAGTTAAGGTATAAGAACAGACTCTAAGCCACAAAGACGGGAATGCTTACAAAAAGTTCTGCTGAGATTGATTGATTAAGTCGCTGTCCTAGTTTGTTTGTTTGTGTGTTTGTTTATAAGTCATCGGCTTATATAAAGCTGTATTTAAATAGTATACATTAAGTACCACAGATAATAGTATTAATAGTTTTATTTTATTTAACTTAGTAAGCTTTTTAGAAATTATGATGATGGTGATTCGTTCATAGTTTCTTTCATTTCACAGGAATAAGATTAATGAGTTATTTTATCACCCCCAATCCATTGAAGCATTCTTGGTACTATAAAGTCGGTGAGCTTAAAAGAAGTAATCAGGAAAAGCTACTGAAATACTGATTTACGTTCATCTCCTTTGAAATGTCAACAACATCAGTGTCAAGATGAATACAAATATAGGCCTACTTATGACCTGCAGGGCTATACCTTGATTTAGGTAAGAAGCCCGTTCTGGAAGCTCTTGTTTCGTACCAGAATCCTACTCTTTGGTAGTATTTTAGTAGGATATAAGGCCTTTCAAAACGGTAGTAGGAAGTACGTTCTAGAAGGCCTTTTTATCCTACCAAAATACACTAAGATTCTGGTAGTAAATAAGGCCTTCCAGAACGAAATTCTTACCAAAATAAGTGTATAGGTATAATAGTATTCTGGTAGAAGGGAAAGTTTGGAAAATTCAAGTTTTTCATGCGCTCAATATTGAAAACATTTTATTATATTATTAGTACGGTATCTATTAATAGTGACTGATGCAGATCCTATGACTTGAAGAAGGAATGTATGAACATAGCTTTTAACTCTTGTAAATATTAAATATCATCCTTCCTATCAGATACCTACTTTATAATAGTAGCTAATATACTTGACTCTTACCTTCAATGTTCGGGTTCGATCTCCCACTAAGTCGGAGCTGTGTATCTTCTATTTTCAAATGTTTCCTATCCTTTTTCCAAAACAAATTTGTTGTATATTCTATACCTGAGGGTAGCAATAAAGTAACCCGCATCGTTGACTGCACGGTCTAAGTTACTCTCGCAATAAACTAGATTGCGGATGACAGGGAGATCAGGGTTCAAACCCTGGTTAAGTGTATTCAGGATGTATTATACTAAATGATTTTCCACTTGCCCCCACGCAAATATGGGTACACTTTCTCTAGATTAAACCGTTCTCCTCCCTAGCATATTAGCACAATCAGTACATGTACACAACATGAACCGGTAGCAATACGTGGTGCTAAATATCAATATATAGTCTTATATGTAATTATAAATATAATATTTGATGATAAGAAACGTTATAAAATACAAACATATTTTTTGCGGTCAACATGACTTGACGTATAAACATATTAAGGTATTTTTAATAACTTTAGCAACTGGTGTTAAATATTTGTCATAAGTAGAGCGTAATTAGGTAACACATTTTTAAATATAAATAAAAAGTTATCATTAAATTCCAGGACACCCTTAACAAATATTCAAGAACAATTGATATCACCATGTGAAGAAAATTAAACTCTTTATGTTTCTACTGGAGAAATATTTGATTCATTTTGATAGAAAAAAAGTTTTGCTATAAAAACTGCAAAAACACTGCCCTTAACTCGCGTCCCCTACACTTCCACCTTAATAGAGTGAGAGAGAGAGAGCAGCGTGCCGCCTGATTAACTCGCCAAGCAGCCCGGTAGACTGATGACCCCCCTCTTCACTAATCTGTGTGTGTGTAAGCCACGCATGTCAGATCAGTGGGGCGTAGGTCACGCACTCAGGCTGGGGAACAGGAGGGTGTAACCCTGGCACACCCCGTCACACCGTACACGACAACACCTCAACTACACGGAGAAGCGCCCCCTAGGGAATCCGCTGCTTGGAGTGGAGCAGCCCTACCTTGGCGTATGTACACACTTATATTATTACTGGGTTTTTTCCACCACGTCCCCCTAATTGTCCGGGTTTTTCTCACATATATATTTACGCAAATGTGGTAGGAATGAGGAAGGTATGAGTTAAAGGAGATGCACCAGGATTTGCGTGAAGGGAGAGTGAGAGACCCTATTCGGTTAAAACCAACTCGAGTACACCCAACCAGAATCCGAAGTCTTATCTACCCTTCAATGGAAATCTTATATATTGTGAGTGTGACGCCTTAAACCATGTGGTCGACCTCGGTGGCCTTGGGATTAAGTGCTAGCCTCAGGACCCGATGTTTGCTGGCTCAAACCCAGCTGTGATCGATGGATTTTTCTTGAGGGATACAAATCCGTAGCACAACTTATTTCGGAGGGGAAGTAAGGCCGTCAGTCCCATGTTTATTGTGGCATGAGAGAATCCTGGAAGGTATGTGAAAATGTCTTTCCTGGCAAAATTGGTAGGCCCTTTTGCCTTAGCTCATAGAAATTCTCGTGTGGTTGTCTAATCACGTGGTTCAGAAAGTGCATGTTATATACCTTAAATATATAAAATTAATAATCAAATCATGTTACCATTGAAGCGGGATCTTATTAATATTAATTTATAATTCTCTAGTTTAGTCAAGTATCTGGACAGGCTATCAGTTAGTTATAATAACCAGCCCAAGGAAATGGGATAGAATAGTTGAAAATAATAATTAAATGCACTAAATATTTCCCTTAAAATTAAACCGTCCTGTATAAAATACATCCTCCAGTGTACCCAACCAGATATCTAACATCGACCTGTCAGGTCTAGCGCTAGACGCACAATTACTGCCCTGCCAGCCTAACACCTAAGCTCAGACGTTAGCACGTCTGTCAACTGAACTAAGGGTCCATGGTTTGATCCCGGGAATGGCTGAAAACTTTATCATTGGTGAAATGAGGGTATACATTCTCACAGTGATGAATTAACAGGTAGAGGACTGTGAATGTCGAAGATTTAAGTGACTATCTTAAATCGTGTGCCGATATCATTTGGTTTAGAAAGTGCATGTTAAATACCCCAAACTAGACAATTAAAATAATGTGTATCCCTGTTATTTTATTTTTGGTTCAGTTACTAAGCACCTGGGACTTCTTAAAAAAAAGTAGACCTCGAAACATTCGTATCCTATATGATGAATCTCACAGAATTTCAGTGATCAGGACCAGTTTCATGGCGTACTAGGACAAGGTAGAGTGTCTATCCAATGGCATCATTGACTCTAGAGGTCAGAGTTCAATTTCCAAAGACTACACTGATGAGGATTTTTCTATAACGTGTTTTCATATCATCCCTTCAGACAAATGCCCGGTGAAGTGTCTCTTATTCTCGGATCAAATGTTTTACTCCTTGTATTAGGCCGTTTATAGTTGAAAGTTAAAAGAATGTTTAAATATATCTTAAGGTCATTCTGGAATTAAAACATTACTGCACAATTTTAACAGTGTATGGGGCTGAAATTTAATATAAATAGACATTTATATGAGGTGTATATGGTGATATATTTATATTAGTAGTAGTATAGTTATTAATGTTAGATTAGATTATCATGACCTCCTCGGTCAGTGCGAAAGTATAAATTGTTCTCAGACTACACAACTTAAAATACAATGGTCTGTGTCGACTTCTGGAGCTACTTCTTATTCTGTATAAGCTTATACTCACTTTAGCTCTCCACCTACAACCACCCTTTGCCATGTCAATAATAAAATAGTGGAAAGAAAACTAAGAAACTTCATATCTCAAGGTAAAGAGGAAGGCTCACTGCTAGATCTAAAATATCTTAGAATTTTAAGTTGTGAGCCTACCTAAATTTACTGTATTTGTTAGAGGAAGGCTAATAAACACAGAGCCCTTTTCTGTCAAGCCTAGACTCATAGCTCCACAAATATGCTTAAAAAGTCGTTCAAAATGAGATAATGTTACATTTTCACTAATTTTTGTTCTATTAATAAAACTCAAAGGCTAGGGTTGTTGAGGAAAAAGTGCGCTGGTGGAATATTTCGAGAATATTTTGGCGTGAACCATATTTTGAAATAACGCATCGTAGAATTAATTATTGAATTAGAGTTGAATGTCTGCACAGCAAATTCTCGCTTACAGAGGCGACCCCCTTAAGTGCACGTTAAATAATGTTTAACGTTTGTATATGGTTATTCTGTATGCATTCAAGTAAAGTTAACAGTTATCTTTAAAAAATGTGAAGTACTTTTATCTTATTCATCAACTATTTTGTGTGTACCAACGTGGATTTTAAATAATACTAAAAATACTGAAATCGGTGCGAGTTGTGAAAACTTGGAGTTAAGGCTGAGTATCGAGGTAAGATTGGATTTAATGCTCTTAGCACAGTATGGCTGTTCACAGCGGGATTCCCAGCAGGGCGAGAGTTTAGATTAGTCAAGGTGGTCCCACGATCACTGAGCAATGTCAGGACGTCCACGATTCGATTCCGAGTTACGATTCGGGTACCAACGTGAAATTTAATTATCACTGTCCGGTGAATTTATTTTGAAGAGCTGTAACTTCTTAGTAAGTTTTAGTGTAATTTTCATAGGAAGGGACTTATCTCATAGCTACAAACGTTACTCGATCTACTTTCACGTAATTAATACTTCAATACATGTGCTCTGTAGCCGTCATTTTAGATAAATATTATCAATACATATAAAATAACACTAATAAAATAGTAAAATGTTAAAATGTTATCAATCTTGTTCACAAACAAATATATTTGTATTTTATAGATGGCCCTTCTTATTAAATTAGATTAAAGGTAAATTTATTCGTGAATTGACACCAAACCTGCTTCGGTGGCCACACGGTCTAAAGCGACACTCTAGTGTCGGACTAAACTGCCGATGACACGGAGATCGGATTTAGGAATCTCAGTCGAATAGTTTTTCACATTTACTTCTCACAAATTCGGGTATATTTACTTCAACTTCAACCTTCTTCATCCCTAACTCACTAGCGTAATTAGTGCATGTACATTACGTATAACTTGAAAAGGTAGTAAGACCTAATGCTAAGAACAAATGAACACCAATTACAATAGTGATCACGTGGTATTTGGTTTCTATCTGCCTCACTATAAAGATAGTTACCGGTGACGGGGAGGTCGAGGCTAGAATCTTTACCGGGTGCAACAGGTGCTGGCTTTCCATATATGAGTTTTCATCGTTGGTTCTATAATTCTCTCCACACGTTAACGTCGATGTGCTTTATTGAAAAAAAAAAAACTTCATAATCCCTACGCATTAGATCAAATTGATAGTAGCTTAGATGTTCGACTTACTAATTAAATAAATACATTTTACTATACAATCATACATTTCCTCATATTGTATATTTTCATAAGGAACAAAAAAACTTTAAATACCGTTAAATAACGTTCCTCAGAAGAAAAACACATTATTTTGATCCCCTTTCAGATGTTAATTTCAAACAAACTGTGTAGTCTAAATGGATGGAAGAAAGAAACGCTATACAATCAAGTATATATATATACTTAATTGTATATATATATATATACTTAATTGTATATATATATACTTAATTGTATAGCGTATATATATATATACTTAATTGTATAGCGTGTATATATATATATATATATGAAAGGTGAATCTTAGAGAATGTAAAGATAAAATTACGGAGATCAGTCATCCCGGGTTCGATTTATATTCAAAAAATGTTTATGGTTTTAAATTTTTTAATAATTTTTTATATAAATTATAGTTAAACCAAGACAAAATAAATATATATATATATATATATATATATAGTTTTATTTATCACGTAAAATACTCGTCTTGAACATTGTTTTAACAAAATCGGTAAAGGCATTTTTGAAAAATTTTAAATTTTCAAGAATCAGTAATTTGTAAATCTTAATTTTAGGGCTAGAAAAATTCACAATTCGACTTAGAGGTATGGCCATATAACAAATAAATATAAAGTTTTTACAAAATCCATCAAACCATTTGGGCTGTAGACCTCAGGTAGGGGTCTACAAACAGACCGAATTGTAAGACACTGGATTTTGTGGAGGGGACGTAAAATATCAAGATTCATCATAGTCTCAAGGCCTAAAAATTATCACTGTTACAATATTTTATTAATATGATAGAGTAATAAGATCCTGCTTCGTTAGTTCCTCTGAGAAAACTAGAACTTTAATAAAGTACAATAAAATCCAATAAGTTGTGACCCCCTCGTCTCTATTCTTCCCTCCCTTTTAAGAATATGTTCTCATAAGGATGTGTAATCGAAAGAAAAAAATATCGATACTATACTCATTAAAAGTATCGATAACACTAATTATCAATGTCGAAATTTTAATTTGTATAATTTTTTTATCCATTAATAATAATTTCAACTTTTGCAACATAATAATAATAATTATTATTATATTTTCATATTTATTTAAACACGGAAAATTATAATTATTTAACCATATTATAATAAATTTAGCTCTTTCGCGTTTAGGTTATGTGTTGTAACTTGGAGGGTATGATACAGTATCCCCGTGGCTTCTTTGGTGCTGACTGACAGCTCACAGCTGACTTCTGACAGTCAACATTTAGGTATATTCCTAAATGTTGACTGTGAGAAGTGTCAGCTTCTAAACACACGTTTTTTCAGATCATCTGGTTCGGCGTAGGGATACATAATTTTGTCTGGTAACTTTTCAAAGCTTTTAGCTGTCAGTCAGCACCAAAGAACCCATGGGGCTACTTTAGATAGTATTGTATAGTGGAGTTTATAAAAGGTTTTTACCATACCAGCTTTCTATGAAAATGTAGCTAATGGAAAGTTATTTAATAGCTAAATATGATTAGTAACAGTATATATTTGTTCAATATATTTTGTACCCTTCTTTAGCCATTAAAGTTGGTGAACTTGCCTTTCTTGGCCTTTGAACCAATAACACAAAAAAAAACATCCAAAAATAAAACAAAGTTATTAAAGAACCGCTCATAGCTGAAACCCCTTTTTAGTTGTTTCTTGCTTGTCAATCAGAAAATGAGTGAGGATTAAGAAATAATGTCATTTGTTCTTCCTACACAGTCCACCCTAGTAAACATTTAATCCAAGGACGAGTGAAGATAACAAAAACAGTTGTTTCTTTCGATACCGATCCGATACTGGAGTGTGAGTACTAATATCAGTGAGAGTATCGAGTAAAGTATTACTAGTATCTAAAGGAAAATATCGATATCAGTAAAGTATCGATACTTTTTTCCACATTCCTACCTGCTCATACTCCTGGCTGTACACATCGTTTTATTAGCCGGGAGGGTTACTTTTATCACCGTGCGATGCGTTGCGAAACCGGTGGGCACGCACTAATGTTGTTAAGGTGGTGTGATTTGAGACAATACAATCACGCGCGCCGGAGTGTTTTTTTATCGGTGCTAGTGGCGACTGTTTAGAATGGTCTCGTACTCCACCGTGAAAACGGTTGTTTAATTCATGGCCCTCTCGAACACGAAAGGCTATACGAACAGTAATGTGGATTAGAAAAAACAAAAGTATTGTGCATTAAAAAAATGATTTACTGCGGTTTTGTCTTTTGTTTGTCTTCATTTAATATCTCACACACATAGCACGTACAAAAAAAAAGTCGTTTCTTTATACATCTCATAAAACAGTATAGTATTGAAACACATTTTGGTTTCAAAGTTATATCACCCACCCAAGGCGAGAGCTTAATCGTTCTTGGAATATCCCAAGCCGCTAAAGAGCATAAATATTCGGTATTTTTCAGAGTTATTTTCCTTCCAGCAGGACAAGAGTAGGCCGACTCATCCATAGGCGGACCCCATCCTTTCACCTCTGGATTCATCTTCAATCACCCTCGTGACCTAGTTTGGAGGATATAGGAGGGGGAGGGAGATATATATGCTGGTTTTTGGACGTTTAATAATTTGTGGTGTCTTAAGTTGATATAGTTTTAAAGTCACGTTCTCTGAGTTTGTAAATTGAAGGTTAAATACCCATACAAATTACATTCTACAAGTTTTATTAATTCGCTATTGATTTAATTTTGCCATTTGATATCAATTAAAATAATTTCATTCATAGTTTTAGTAGATTAAATGCTCTAATATACTTTGTTTGCTTTTGATATCATTACAGGTTAAGCTTATCTTAGTTCTAACTCAATTAAGCTTTAAACGTTTTATTGACCACTTAGCTCTTTTAAAAAATGTATCACATCCATTTCGAAAATAGAACCAGAACTTCTTAGGTTAACGGAAAGACGTGTTACCAACAGAGTCACAGATGTTAGATTATTTAAAACTTATTCGGATTTAGTTTGAGGCTGATAAACATAATTGGGTGACCTAGTGGTCTAGGGGTAAGGTGTCAGACTTCTATGCTGGCGGCCGGGGGTCAATCCTCGGTCCCGGCAAAGATTTATCAGATTACCAAACCCTTCCTTCACCTCTGACAAGACATCTTGTGAATGTGAGGAGTGCCAGGCCTCCACCGTGGTTCGGATTCCACGTTAAACTGTAGGTCCTTCATTTCATCTCACAATCACCCTACCACTACACATTAGCGTAAGTGCGTATAACCCGAACGGGTAGTAAGACGCGGTGCTAATAAATAAATAAAATAAATAAATAAACATAATTCATTTTTAAGAATTTATTTAACTATTTACTACTCATATCGATGGGCACCTCATTAGCAAAGTTAAATGCGTGTTGTTCGTATTGGTGGTAAGGCGCAGTCAAAAATAAAATTGCTCTATTGTAGGCCGAAATGTCATATTTTTATTAATGCTGTAACGTAGTCCAATAGAGTAGTTCATAAAGCAGACATTCTTAAGAACAATATTAATATAACATCTGATAATGACCTTGACCTATAGTCTTTGATCAAAACATTTCAGTAATCATTTTTCAAACAAACTATTACCATCTTGACCTCCATGATTGAAATTAAATACCTCGTGAAGTTCTAGTCAATGAACTCTAGAACATTGAACTTGAGGAGTATTGTAATTTGACAACGAAGGACACGAAGTTTTTTTTATACATCTCTTTTATCAACGCTAGAGCCGCATCAGTATTGACCATAGATCTGAATCTTCTCTGGATCGCGACGATCTATGATGTCAATATGAAAGTACCTTCTGCACTTTTGATGTCAAGACAGGGTCGCCCCGGGCTAAGCGGGGCCCTTCATCTGTCGCTCACTCTCCTCAACTAGCTGACAACAGTTGACATTGCATACCTGTGACGTCACAACAGGTCAAGGTAGAATTTTCTATGCTAATGAATTTACGTTTTATTCGGTGAGTTTTAAATACATAACGTTCACAAACTAAAATGATTTTTAAAATAGTTTTATAGTGTCATACATCTTAAAGTGTTTTTTCTTGTAGACGTGTTTTTTATATATAAATCATCTACAGCTCAGGCTATTTGGCTTAATCATTAAATTTCCAGTAGGCGTCTTCCTGACAGAATGCAGATTAAAAACAGTCCGTGGAAGCATACGTACATCTAGAATAGGAAACAACCAAAAAGGTAATTTTAAAAAGCAGTTAAATGTTTACAAGACGCTAATACTATCGTTAAAGTAAAGGGGGAAGTGATATCAGCAGAAATACAAGAGGCCTCGCAGGGTTAGTTGTTCATTTTCTTCCCTCTTTTTCTCTTTTGTCCATTGGCGTTTAAGTGTGATGGTTCTTAGACCACTAAGGTGCATCAAGTTAAGATGCAACCCACTTCGGAAAATAGCTTCGAATTGTGCGTTGCACCGTACTATATATTTCTCTTATACAATTGGAGTTAAGGTGATACTCTTCATGCTCCCGGGACCAACGAGGGGGGGCAGTTATACAAGTCATATCTTATTATAATACTTAGCTAGTGTCGACAAGTACTGCATCGACTGCTCTTGTTAACTGACAACACCCAGGCTCGCGGGAAAGGGAGGGCCGAACAATTTGTCCAATGTAAGCGTCATATCGCAAGGTCCTTCAGAACATGATATTCGTTCATCTCCATAATTGGAACACGCCTCCCAGTTAGAGCAGCCAAAGAGGGTTACAAATAGCACTTTCTTTTGTTTACCTTGCTAGAATAAAGGACGCTTGAGTCTTCTAAGAAGATTTCCATCCTGTGTGGTTTTAATTATATTGGTATTCGAGTAGGCCTAAGTACTAACATCCCATTTTCATAGAAATGACCTTATCTGACAGCTGTCACCCATCCAAGTACTGACCACGCCCGATGCTGTTTAACTTCAGTGATCGGACGAGAACCGGTGTTTTCAGCATGGTGTGGCCGTTGACACCTTATCTGACAGCTATAAAAGTTATTAGATTTACTTTTACGTATTCATAGATCAAATCATGTGATCTTCCGCTATCACTTTTGATATATATTAGCAATCCTTATAAAATAACACTAACATTATAAAAATGTGTCATTAATTTTGACCACAAAAAATATGTTTGTATTTTTTCAAAGTTTATTTCCTCAAAAATCCTAATTAACCTTCATAACACGCAGTGGCACATGATGGGCGGCAGAGGACAAGGGCGTAAAAAGTTATTATGTTACTAAAACTATAGTCAGTACGGCTTTTATACGTATACATATTGACCCCCTCCTTTTTCCAGGGGATATTTTTCCCGCCACCTCAAAACCCCAATAGCTGTAATAAAAGCTTAAAGAATATAAAGTACTAGTATAATATAGGGAACGGAATTTGTGTCGAGTGTATAGGCTAAATATTACTAAAAGACTGATATATTCAAAAGTGTTATCAATACACACATTAAAATTTTCCCTAAAATTACAAACTAACTTAACATAGAACAACCTAACTAAAACTAAACACCTAGCCTTAATTCCAGGATTTATATATAGTGACCGAAAATTCACATGGGGCCCTCCAAAAAACTATAAAGTATAAATACAAAAAAAAATCATAATTTTATCTTAAATTGAACAGTTTCACATTTTCATTGGAGTAAATATTTCATCTACCATAGTCTTTGATTGAAATGCCCCTCCCAGATTAAGAGGGTCACTAACGAATCATTATCAATCGCAATAAATTGTCCAACCAATGCCAATGGGACATATTATACGACAAAAATGAAGCTATGGGTTTTATGTTAATCCTGTATATAATAATAGGACTTAAGTCCTATGGCAGGATTCTAAAAGAAGATACATTTTAGAGGGAAAAAAAGAACTTATTTTACTGTAGTCAATATCAATATAATTTCACCATAGTATTAATAAAATTTCATAGGTGACCAGTCCCGTAACGTAGTGGCCAGTGCACCTGGCTACGTACCTAGAGGTCCTGGATCATATTCACGACTGGTAGCTTGAGTATTTTTCCCGAAAGGGGAATTACCCCAATGGTCACCAGGTTATTATATTTCATTGGTATTATACACTCTATTAAAATTAATAGCTTACAGTCACAGGTCTTGACACACACACACACACACACACACACACACACACACACACACACATATATATATCTATATATATATATATATATATATATATATATATATATATATAAAGTGTTTTAGTAACCTTTGTATGAGTAAAATAAATTTATCTATGAATCTGAATGTAAGTAACCACCGATACTGATTTATTTAAGACACCAGCTGGGACCAAATGAGGACCTCTCGAATTACTAAGTCATGGAGGTGTAGTAAAGATATTAAAGCAAATATAATTTAAAACGTCTAGGACCTCTATTGATGGTGAACTCCGAACTACTCTACCCTCACCTACTTTTTGCATCACGCGATGACTACAGTTCAATTTTCATTGGAAGAGACTTTTAAAAAACTAAAAACCTTTTGCGGCCAAAATTGGTAAAATTTTACTATATTATTAATTTTAATGATAATAAAGTTATAGTTGCAATAACACAGCCCGACGAATGAATATGTGAAAGTAGATCCATTAACTTTTATATCTGTCAGATAAGATCATTTTATGAAAATTGGATCCCACATATTCCACTCCTTCTCTAGATTTGAGCTAAGAATCCTATTAAAAGAAGTTTTGGCAGAGTCTAAAGAAAATTTTAGCCCCTCTATAAATAAATTGATAAATGCAACAAATAAAACCAATTTTGGGATCTTATGCAATCAATTAATAAATATGTTGGTAGATCAATTTAGTAGGGCTATGTATCAGTTGGCACCGGCTGTTGCCAGATGCGCTCGACACAGCTGCACTTGAGAAAGGGCAATCAACCCTTGTTCTCAGCCTTTTCCAAGGGCACAAGACCTAGGTCAGGCCACCCACATATTAGTGTATCAAGGGTGATTGAACTAGCAACGCCTTCAGGGGAACAACGCGTTTAAAAATCAACAATATTGTATTTAAATACACCGTGACAGTTCAGGTACTTTGAAACTCTTGAAGCTAACGGCTTCCAGGCTACTCATAGACTGCAACCACCTGACGCCCCTAATTTGTAAGCAAATAGTTATATAAGAACACTAGTTTAAAACTAAATTAACCTAAGACAACACACCTAAGCCTAAACATACTAATATAAAGCCAGAACTGCAACATTTAAATAATACAGAAATAATTTGTATGCCTCAATTTTTACACAAATACATTTTTGAGATATCCATTGCTAGCGGATCTTTGTATAATTGAAGATGTAGTAGGCAAAAACAACACACACAAACACTAGATTAAAGGGAAGAGCGCCTAGATAATTCCCCCCTCTTCCCCCACCCCCTCTCCATGAAAATATTATTATTATTATTATTATTATTATTAGCACCGCGTCTTACTACCCGTTCGGGGTATACGCACTTACGCTAATGTGTAATGGTAAGGACCTACAGTTTAACGTGGAATCCGAACCACGGTGGAGGCCTGGCATTCCCCACATTCACAAGATGTCTTGTCAGAGGTGAAGTCCATGAAAATAGTCAACGAACTATTTACACAAATACATTTTTGAGATATCCATTGCTAGCGGGTCTTTGTCTAATTGAAGATGTAGTAGGCAAAAACAACACACAATAAACACTAGATTAAAATGAAGATCGCCAAGATAATTCCCCCCTACCCCGACCAATGAAAATAGTCACGAACTATTGTTTTGAAACTGAGTTACTATAAACCATTCTGGATTCACCCACATTGAAAATACACTTTGTCAAGTTGAGAGATGATTGGAACCCATTTCAGTGTTTCCCATTGGGGGACGGGGGACAAATCGGGCAGTTTTCCCTAGGCCCCAGCTACTTTAGGAGCACTCAAATACACAAGCATTCCTCATCATCTTAAAATATTGCTGCAGTTACAACACACATGCATAAATTGAAATGATGTTGTTTACTTATTTTATAAGGACCCATCAATTTTAATTCGGTAAGCTTTGTAAAAATATCATAGTAATATAAGAAAACTTCGTTCATCATGAAAGATGCTTACCTTGGCGGGTAAAGCTTATAATATAGGGTCATAGTGTAATTGGTCAAAGTATCGATCACTGCTACATTTCATGGGAAACAGAGTGTACACAAATGATATATCATCTTAAAAAAATTAATAACATTAAAAACATAATATTGTATATTTAGTAATTACTTTGTCTCCCGAAATTACAATGCCCCAGGTCCCAAACCACCGAATCCTCTGAATACTCCTGGTCAATTTTCATAATTTGTCACGCTTACAAAACATATTTTTCAGACGGATATCCATAAAACTTTATTTAAGTAAATTGTCAAAATCTAGAAGAAATCTCCAAAATAATAATGAACCGACTATGTTTAGATTATACTACCAATCATTGATGATAAAAGAAAAATAAATGCAAGGTAGCCAAAATGTAAAAGAAAATTAGGCATATATTTATCTTCAGCTTAAATTCCCACCATCTGGTGTTCGAATAGTCTAAAGAATCACACTCGCTCTGCCAATGATGGGGATATCGGATTTAGAACCCCAGTTGAGTGTAAGGAGGGTGGTTTTTACTAAATATGTATTCACTTTTCCTCTATACAAATGTGGGTACACTTCCACTAAATTCAACTTTCCTCGGTTCAAACACATTAGCATAATTGATACATATGCGTGTTTCCCAAACGGGCAGTAAGACACGGTGCTTAAAAAACAACAACACCATCTGTTAAGAAAGCTTTTAGAACTGTTTTATTAATGTCACAAACTTATGTCACTATTCTTGTCACAAGTATCTTACCGCGATTACCGATGCCATCACCGACAACCGTTTAGTACTGACCGAGCAGAGAGTGTTCGGTGTTGGGAGGGTAATTTAGAGTGACCAATACTTGACCCGTGTCGCCTTGTGATGAGAATTCAGAGGGTCACGATTTCAATTATGTTACCCCTTAGGGAGGAGTGTAAGAACTCTTACTTAGTTGCATCCCACACGATCGAATGACTAGACTAGAGGCTTGTTTATGTTGGAGACATCTGAACAGCTCAGTACAGAAACTAATAATGTCCTCTCTTGGATAGTAACAGGACTCCAGGACTAAACTAGGGGCTTGTCCATAAGGAAGACATCTGAACAGCCCAGTGCAGAAACTAATAATGTCCTCTCTTGGATAGTAGCAGGATTCCAGAACTAAACTAGGGGCTTGTCCATAAGGGAGACATCTGAACAGCCCAGTGCAGAAACTAATAATGTCCTCTCTTGGATAGTAACAGGATTCCAGCACTAAACTAGGGGCTTGTCCATAAGGAAGACATCTGAACAGCCCAGTGCAGAAACTAATAATGTCCTCTCTTGGATAGTAACAGGATTCCAGGACTAAACTAGACTATATAAATGTTCATATTAGAGACATATGTAAAATTCTGTTCAGAAAATAATAATGTCCTTTCTTGGATTGGAACGATCTCGGGGTGAGAGAGTTGGGCAGGTTGATCTTATTTCTCAAATTGAGAAGACTCTGTCTCATTCCCTGATAGTATCTAAAAATAAATGGTGCGACACAATCACACAGAATTTCTCTTTTTAAATTGGATTTCAGTAAACTACCTTCTTAACTTTTCTTAGAAATACAAACACATCATCTTGACAATAAGTATTCTTCATGGATACATTTTAAACAAAATTGTTTAAATATTTAACAAATTTCTAATTTTCAAAAATCAGTCATTTGAAAATGACTATCAAATTAATATTAATATGTAAAAATAAAAAATATTCTTGTTATCATGAAAATATATTCTCAGATATACATTTTGAACTAAATATTACAGGCTAATTTCAAAAAATTAAAAATATTCTGATTTTTTATAAGTAAACTAACATCGAATTAATTTACATTAGAAAAATAAGCATACATTATCGTGTAAAATAGATCCCAAATACCAATTTCGAACAACATTGTTATTTCTATTTTTTTTAAATCAAATTAAAAATAAATGGTACGGATTTTCTCACTCCATTGTTTAAAAATGGAGATATTTACTCAAAACTCATAATATATGTGAAACGAAATAATATACACTAGCAAACCCAAGCAAAAATTGTATTATACTTAGGTAAAACTTTTTTACTTCTGGTTTTAAATTTTATAATTTTATTTTTAAATCATTAAAGCCCTCATTTTTATATTTGAACCAATAAAAGAGATTATATTTGATCCACAAGGATTAACACTTCGTACTGAAATTTCGACTTCTAATTAAAAAATGTCGACATTTAATTAGGAGATGCATATCATATATGTTTATTACATTGCTATTAAATTCCTCATTTATAAACTTTGACCAATAAAATAGGTAAATATTAACTATTGATTATAAACTGATAGAGACAAATCATTACTCTTCAAATATTTCCACTATGAGGTTAAAGAAAAAAGATCATCAACTTCTTGTGAGACTTACTTATTTACTTACTCTATAGCATTAGATAATTATTGCATTAAAACTTAAGTAGTTTTTCTACAAATAAATCTCACAAAATTATATAAATATATTGGACAATATCCCAGAAAATATTGGTTTTATAAAGATATATTTCAAACAATTTATTTTTAATAGTATTACAATTTTGCAATGATAAGTTATTTAGTATCTCAAATAGTTGTGGAGATATGGAAATTTCGCTTCTGTAAGGTTCCGTAAAAGTCATTTTCATGGGAAAATGAAAATAGCATTTTTTTAAATCTTAATCAACGTTTGAATTTGAATTTTAATTAAAATCGTTAGAGCTTATTTTGAAAAAAAATCCCAATACTTTATCTACCTTTAAGGTGGCGAGAAAGTTAAAACAGTCATCATTATATTATTACAAACTGATTTTTTAAAGAAAAATTATGTATAATGTAAAAAACTTAGCAGACACGCATTTTGAACTAGAGCGCTAGAGCCATTTTAAAATAGTTCAATTTTTTTTAAGTCATCATTAAACCAGCATTTAACGATTTTTTTGTGCCGAAAATCAAGTGTTCTGTACTGTTTAATTTGTCAAGCCAATCATTCCTTAAATAAACATTGTAAACACAATTGTTAGGGTCATTTATGAAATAAATTGAATTTTCAAAAATCACTTATTAGTTACCCTTAATCTAAAAGTTAATATCAATTTTTTTTAAACTAGGTATTGCCATATCATATCTGAATATGTATCAAATTTGAATAAAATCAATAAAACTATTTCCAGGGATAGATAGACAGATAGGCATAGAGACAGAAAGAATAGTAAAATCCGCTTTTTTGGGTTCGGACACACAAAACCAGATTCATTATAACCTCAAGGTAGAAAATGTTCACGATTACAATACTTTCTCTTCAAATAAGAAAGTAAAAAAAATGCACGGTTTGTTCATCTAAGTAATTTTTCTCTTTTATCAATCCTATAATCCAACTCTTACATCTAACGCACTAGACTACCATTTATTTTAGTGTTATTCTTATCCTGCATGGATAATTTTTGAATGCTGGGAATTGTGATTTTGGAACATGCTTATAATTTCGCTGATTGAGAGCAAAGCACCACTTGTTTTTATAGATAAATTTAATTCCCAATTTCACTTGATTTTATGAATAAAAACGTGAAAGTAGATCTAATCGCCTTATTAGCAGTAAGACACGGGGTTTACCTCGAAAATTGTGCTGTTAATAGAGTAAATTTCTTCAAATCGTAACAGATTTTGACCTCGACCTGACCTGAGTCTAGGGAGATATCTTCTCTTAGAGTCATTATAGAAATGCTCATCTCATCACAGAGATATTCGGATTTCTGGAAATATAGTTCGGTGTGTTGCATTAGGTTGAGTTAGCTGAAGTGTTGTGTGCCAGTATGGTTCAGAGTGCACTTTATATAATTTACTATCAGCATTACTGACAGTGAGAGGTGTCATTTAGCGGACTTGACTCTTACCCTAAAGGTAAAAACAGTTTGATGGCCCACTGTGCGATTATTTTTATTTTTTTCATATTGGGGTATTCCATCTTCTTATGCGGCAAATACTGATGCATTTCCTCAAAATGTATGCTCCTCACCTTATTACAAGGAGATAGAGTTTTAGGAAAACTTAGTGTCCCTTAGGTAAAAAGATAGTTCTCTAATGTGTGAAGAGTCATCCAGTCGTGGATCGAACCACACTCTCCCCAGACGTAAACCACACTTAACACAAACACGACTCTAGTGGTGACGCTAGCCTAGGGATCTAAAAAAAAAGTCCATAAACCTGTTAGAAATTGTGAAAAAGAAGTTTTATAGGGCACGAGTGGATCAAAGCCAAACATATTCAGGAGGTCCCAAGAACCAAGAGCCTAAGCATGTTCAGTGAATTAAGATTTTTTTTTTCTTTCAATAATGTAACAAATATTTGGTCATAGACTTGGAGGGTTATTATATTTATTACATTTTTAAATATCATGCACTTTATACACACACTAATTTACCAGTTCACGAATTACAAACTAACTTAAATAACGAACGCTCGCCTCACACAAAGCCAACACTAGAGCCAGTGGTTGTAAGAGATGGTTATTATGAGGACCACGTATAATAAATACCGATTTTATTTGTTATCTCCGACGGCCAACGAACCATGGATCACCTGGACCTGTGAAACTAAGCAATCGGTCCCAGAAACGTGACTTGGGCGACTGTTCCAGGAAGCCGTCCAGTCGTAACTGGCGATACAATGTAAATGTGGTACGTGTCCCAGGGAATTGAATTGTGTTTACTCGCCGTGGGAAGGATGTTCCAGTTCTCTGCGGGGAGCATTCATTTGTTTAGGACGCGATCATGTTTGCTCCCCTTAACCGCTAGGTCCTCACCCCTTCATAGTAAAAAAAAAACGGGTATCATAGAAACATTAAAAAAAAACCACTTTCACCCAAACCGGTGGGCACGTGAACTTGTATCTGTCTCGTCTAGTATAGTTTACCGGTCAGTGAGGGGTCAAGGTTCGAATCTCAGCTGGCAGTACCGAGGTGTATTTTTAAATGTTTTCCCACTCCTCTTCCAAATATATGCGGGTATATTTCTTATAAATTCTACCTTCCTAATACCTATCAAATTAGTGTGAATACACGGTCAGCCCGTTAGAGTGGTGGGCATAACAGAAATATCCTTTTTGATGTGGAAAGGAATATTTGTGCTTGTGATTTAAGGTGAAAGTTCTGAGAGGATATTCCATCTATTTGAATACTCACATGAGCTATATTATTATTATTATTATTATTATTATTATCTCTACTATATTCTTAAGGATACCACAAGGCCTACCTGCACCGGTGGTCAGATGATATAAGGCATTAAGCTCACAATGCACTGGATTACTGGTGAGAAACCCTCTTCAGTGGCCGAGCAGTCTAAGGCGTCACTATCGTGTTTGATTGACCTGTTGATGACGGAGAGGTTGGGGTTCAAATCAAAGTCGGGTCTACAGAGGGTAGTATTTCTTAGATGATTTCCAACTCTCCTTCCAAGCAAATATTTGTAGATTACCTCTAAAATGCTTCCGTCCTCATCCCTACCCTTTTAGAGTAATTATCATATATGCATATAACATGAACAGGTAGTAAGACGCGGTGAATTAAAAAAAAAAAACAGAGAGAGGGAGGTCAAGGTTTAGATGTAGGCGAACTTCCTCTGAAATACTTTTACCATCCCTACCCAAAAAATTAGGCTAAACGTAGTAATTAAAAATGAGAATTATGGTTTAACACGCTAACCACGAAGAACTGTAGCATTTTAAAACAATCCGCTTTGGTGACGCAGTTGGCTAACGCGCTAGTCGTGTTAAGCTCGACTGCTGAGGACAGAGATATTGAGGTTAGAATCTCAGTTGTCGGTGACCTGGCGGTCTAGGGGTAAGGTGTCAGACTTCTGTGCTGGCGGCCGGGGTTCAATCCTCGGTCGAGGCAAAGATTTATCTACCTCTGACAAGACATCTTGTGAATGTGGGGAATGCCAGGCCTCCACCGTGGTTCGGATTCCACGTTAAACTGTAGGTTCCCCATTTCATCTCACAATTACCCTACCATTACACATTAGCGTAAGTGCGTATAACCCGAACGGGTAGTAAGGCGCGGTGCTAATAATAATAAGAAGAAGAATAATAATAATCTCGGTCGGGTGAACTGGGGGCGGTTTTCCCTAAATGGTTTTCCACTCTCCCTCCACGCAAATTCGGGTTCACTTCCTCTAATTCAACCTTCCTAATCCCTAATCCATTAGCGTAATTAGTACTTAAAAGCGTATAACCCGAACGGATAGTAAGACGCGGTGCTAAATATTATTATTATTATCATTTTAAAACACAACTTTGCTTCATATACAATACATACACGAGGTTCGCAAGAGAATGAATCAGCGTGCTTAGTTATTTTTCATTCGCTTTTTCGTCTATCCAAAGACCAATTAATTTAAGCTTTCAGTTAAATGTCCCAAATTAACTAATATTCTAGTGTTTTTACCAAATTTTGCAAAATTCCCTGGGTTTCCATGGTTTATTCCAGACAAAAAACATTTCCTCCGGTTTCTCAAAAGCGTGGAAATCCTGATGCTACTTTTGTTTTTTTAAGCACCGTGTCGGGTTATACGCTGATGTATTATTTACGCTAATTTTTTAGGGATTATAAAAATTATATTTAAAGGAAAGTTATAACATTTGCGTGGAGAGAGAGTGGAAAACAATTTTGGAAAAATAACCCTCAGTACACAAGACCTATATTAGAACCTCGATCTCCCCGTCATTGGCAGTCTAGTCTACTGCGAGAGTAGCGCGTTAGACCATACGACCACCGAAGCGGGTTAACTTTTATAAATGCTCAAAAAGAAGTTCCTTTATGTCTCAATTAGACTGTACTGTATTTGATTCACAAATACCGTTTTTGCGCGGAGAAGGGGAAACAGTCCATCGGCTTTAAATTTATAAGTCCCCCACTTCCGTAGGCAATATCCAGGCCCGTTCTATTGCCGACACTGGCATGTTGACCTTGACGCATCGGCGTCGTTAGAAAATTGTTGATATCCTGCAAATTCCCTTCGTTTTTGTGCGTGACGCATTTCACGCCGGTCTATTTATATTCTCTTTGTGGCCACTGGAATAGTGATCGTTGCTTTCAACCGAGAAACTGTTGCTGAAAGCTGTAAGAGTTTAGGGGATGTAAGAAAAATAAAACCTCGTTTAACCTATCTCGCGAAGAGTCATGTGTTGGATGAGAACATTCTTATCGTAAATAACGTTCCTCAGAATCCAAGATGAAGTTACCTATTAAGACTGCCTTGTACTTGAGGGTTGGACTAGACTAGACTGCCGATCAGAGTTCTAATCCCATTTGGGTGTACTGAGAGTTATTTTTCAAAAATTCTTTTCCACTCTGAGTCCACGCAAATGCGGGTACAATTCCTCTAAATTAAACCTTACTAATCCCTAATCCACTAGCGTAATTAGTACATAGGCGTATAACCTGAACGGTTAGAAAGACGGGGTGTTTGGATAAAACAAAACACTTGAGGGTGTAATTTCCTCACTCTGATATTTTGTTAGGAGAATAATTGGCAGTTCTAAAACTTCAAAATCTTATTATCTTGGAATGGTCTGTAGTAACGTTATTATTTTTATCACCACGTCTTACAACCTGTTTGGGTTACACGACTTTATACTTATCACACTAATGGGTTAGGGATTAGGAAGTTTAATTTAGAGGAAATTCCCCTGCATTTGCGTGGATGGAGAGTGAAAACTCATTTAGGAAAACCACTCTCAGTGCATCTAACCGGGATCGAGCCCCGATCTCCCCGTCTTAGTATCACCATTAAAACATTACTTTATTCGTTTTGGGGGAGTTTAGCTTAATCTTATAGCTTCAACGATTCTCGATAAACGTAGCTGAGGGCATAATAATTGCATCTTTTATAAGGCTTATAAGCCTATCTAGCAGTGTTTCTCCAAACTGTGGTACGCGTGCCTCCAGAGGTACGCCAAGTATTTCAGGGGGTACACGACGTACCACCTAGTTTTATTAATCATAAAATATTTTCTGATAAACAAATTAACTCAGATTGTTATGCCATGGACTTTTATAATTCTTCTTGTCGTGGATTTGTTTAACTTACAACTAAGGCTTTTTTATAATTTGGAATTACCATTTATACTTTACAATACAACAGGTACGTGTTTTTTTTTATGTAAAGCTGGAAGGTGTACTTTGGTCAGGCCTTGACACCAAAGGAGGTACGAGACTAACTATTTTTTTTAAACTCCTGCTATGGAGACAAAGATATACTTTTCACTTATAAAATGTTGAAACCGTATTTTAAAATAGCAAAATTTCTGAAATAACGCAGGGTTTCTGGACGTCTGTAACGCGTTTTAGTGCTCCGGTAGGTGGCCCCCTTTAAAATTGGGTTTAGCTCCACGTTTGTGGTAGATTTCTGAAGGATGTCGCGGTCAGCAGATGGGACTTTACACTATCTTGTCTAAACACGCTGGTTCCACCATTTTTTATTTTTTATTAAATCATAAAATGCATTTTTTGTGTTATTTTAGTTACTAAAAGCAGAAAAATAAAATGAAGACATTGAGTAAAGCCACTGAAAATAAACAATAACAAGTTTGTGTTTATTTCATTGTCTGTTAAATTAACTAAGATACAATATTATACCTATGTCGGTTAATGCATTCGATAAACTTGTTAATTTATTCAGATCTTAATTAAAGAAGCCAAAATTAGGAGTTTGTCATTTAACATTTTGTCACATTAAAGCGCGGCTCACAGCTGACTAGTTGAGCAATTAAATGCAGGCCTACGATCGAACCAAAAATGGCATCGGGCTGCTGTTTAATAAATACTTTATTTGACAGCAACGTAATTGGGGTCTATTTAATAGATAATTATTCCTTTTAAAATTGTTAATAGAAAAATTGTTTTTTATTATCTAAACCTGTTTCACTGGTCTCATTTACACTTGTTTCTAAGGAAGACTCCACACTACACCACGATGTGACGTCTAGTTCGAGCTAGTTAGGTGTTATCCGTGGGATGAGTTCTTGGCTCAGTATCCGAACAGTCTAAGACGATCCTCTCATGTTATATTGGCCTGCTGTTGACGGGGAGACGGGCTTCGAATCCCAGTCGGGTCTACTGAGGGTAGTTTTTCTTAAAGGGTTTCCCACTTTCCCTCAACGAAATTACGGGTTCAATACCTTTAAAATGCTTCCCTCCTTATCAGAGTATTTATCATATATGCGTATTGCCTGAACAGTGGTGATGAAAAAAAAACTGGATTTTAACAGCTCTTTTGAAAGTGCGCGCTGCAGGTAAAAACAATATGTTTAAAGACAGTAGCAGCCACGCCAAAACCTTACATTATGTGGCTATATAGGTGGCAGCAGAGATAGATTAATGCGCGTTCAATAATAATCACTGTGCTACAAGATTAATGACCTATTATACACCATGAGTTTAGTGTTAGCCTTAGGGTGTGTGACGCTCATTTTACTATCACTAGATTACATCTAGAAACTAGCTTAGACTAACGACAACACTCGTTACTAAACGTCCAACCTTAGCCAAAAATTATATCTAACTAAAAAGGACTCCTACAAGGAATCTAGCACTATATCACTGCGATTACTAAAAGCATCGATCGATCCACTTGGCCAAACACATTTAAATGAATGCCATGTTTTGAATATCCGATTCAATTTAATTTATTTGTATCCAAGACGATAAGGTTCCACTAACACATGATGTGTGAACACGCTCCCAAGTGGTAAACATAATCATTATTATTAACGCCCCCACCAACAGTTTGATGCGGGGTAATCGCCCAAATTCAGCGTCATAACACAGAGTCGTAGCGCCAACGCGAACAGTTAGAGTGGTTATTATGTTTTCGCACATTGGGCATTATTATTAAGTCGGGAGCTACAAGCCCAGTCATTTAATGTATGTTTACTATAGCAATTAATGGCACCACTAATGTATACCACACACTCGATTGACTGTTCCACAGGGTGGGCCCAAAGCTAGGTTTCTACTAAATGTGTACGATTTAAAACCGTATTATTAAGGTGGGAGGGAAGAGAGCTTGAGTTAAAGTCCATAGTTTTCTATTTTTACGCAGCGTAAAAAATTGTTTGCCTTTCTCTATGGTCTTCGGAACTTGAAAGTTCAATCCCGCACCTACAAACGTACGCCACATTTCCTTATCTTGAGCTAGTTGTATCCAGTCCATCTTTATAAACCCTATCTTTATCTTGAGCTACTTATATCCATTCCACCTCATTACACACTATTTCTTTCAGGTTCGTTCTAATGTTATCCTCACATCTGCATCTAGCTCTTCTCAAAGGTGTCACAGCACTTCCTTTAAGAGAGGGTAGGAAACAATTTGGTAGAAAAAAAAAGACTACCATCATTGTACGCACTAGGGTATTGAACTCTAGTCTCCCAAATAAAATTCAAGAACGCCAGCTCACACCCAAATACGACTGTATATCCTATACTAAGATAGTTTGTAAATTTAGATCCGATGTGACCATTTTCCCGGAAAGTAAGTGCCGAATACCCCTCCAAATGATCAAATAGCGTTCCTTACCCCACGTCGTGTTAGTCGAGACGCGTCTCGGAACACCCTGTCCGATATAACACTCCCAGCTTCCAGATCTCCCTGAAGCGCTGAGTGAGAGACGGTCAGGACCAAACTGCTACTAACAGAACTACTCAAGTACCTGACATTTAAATAAACGATCACGCCTCTACGTACGAGCAGTTAAACTGTTCGCTGGTCATCTACGACGCAATGGTATGGGATGACCCTTTTTATTGGTTGGACCGTTGGAGCCGGCTTCCGGGTCGGCTTATGCTGGCAAACCACATGGGATTTATCTACCCCACCAAATAGAATAAAATCAAAGCCACCCCAAATGTAGGAGGGTGAGAACCGTGCAAGTCGACAATTGATCTGAGTTAACTGCTTAAGATAAAAATATGTTTTAATACATTCAAGTGAAACTTACCCTTGTCGCTCTCGTATTAGACTAAATCATCAGTGACGGGGGGCATATCAGGGTTTGAATCCTGGTCGGGTGTACTGAGGGTGGTTTTTCCCAAATGATTATTCATTATTTCTTCACGATATTGCGAGTACATATCCTCCAAAGTGTACTTTACTCATCCTTATTTCACTAACGTAACTAATGAGTAGAATCCGAAAGGGTACTAAGACGCGGTAGAAAAAAAGAACTTGAAACAATTGTACTACCGGCCTACAGTCAAAGGCATCAGTCCATATTATCTGGTTTATGACCTAAGTGATGGGGAGGTGAGGGTTCAAAACTCAACCTACAGCTGAATGTACCAAAGTGTGTTTTTCTTAAATGGCTACCCATTCTTTCTTCAACCAAATGTGAGTACACTTTCTTTAAAATTCTAGCTTACTCGTTCCTACATTAATATTTTAGCGATGTAATTACCCCAGACGGGTAGTAAGATGCAGAGACCAGGAACAAAAACGTATTAAATCGCTAGCCAATTAAATACTGATCACATCGGAAATAAGGCCAAGGTTCAATCCTGACTGACTGCATTAAGGATGAATTTCAACTGGTAATATTACAGGTCCTTGTAATTCAACCTCATAGTGATCACTTAGATGTACTTGATAGACCCCACATTTGCACGTGCAAAACACATATATCCCTGCTTAAAATACTTGGCACAACTGGCCGAGAACGTGTTTATCCCAGTTTCCCAAGGAGCCCAAATTCCATGGAAACTTCATGTCGTAAGCACGAAGGACTCTTTCTGGGAGAAAGATATTATAATCTGCATCACAAATTAGTGGACGTGGTCAGACTCAGCCGTGGTGATAAGTGTAGAGAAGCTGTCTTGATTAATGGGCGATTCGATATTGGCCAGACGTGTTAATGGGCTGTGCCCGTACGGCGCTAAACAGACGCCGCTGTGACGAGACGCTTCAAGAGCACTTTGCCTTACATGCAACAAGGCTCATAACAGTCTTGGTTTAATCACAAGGTGGTTTCACTAAACATGAACATTGTATGTTGGTCTTTTAGTTTTGAGTAGAGGGATGGCAGCATTTACACCCTTTGTTTAAAACGTTTATGTATATATTCCTTAAAAATTATTATTATTACTATTATGTGTACTATCTTACGACAGGTTTATTCCTTTTGTCAGTGAACTTAGACCGCCAATTCACCTTGTCCTCTCTCACCTCCATCAGCTCCCAGAATTTTATTTTTCCCTTCAAGTCATCAAATATTTGAATTATCCTTCTTCCTAAACTCCTCTTTCCCTCAACCTTGCCCTCAATGACGTCGTGTAGAAGATAATTCCTCCTAAGGATGTTTCCGATCCAGTTTGCTTTGTACCGAATAATCACATCTAAAATGCTTCTTTTCTCATCCACTCTTTTTAGGATATCTTGATTTGTCCTCCTGTATGTCAATCTGATCTTTTCAAGTCTTTTACAGCACAAATTAAAGATGAAAATAGATCGTCGATGTTCTATTAATAAGGTTTTAAGGCAGTAAATACATTTGGATTATTAGCGTTTAGAACCCGTTAACACCCAGAGGATTCAGGAAGTCTGGGGGAGTTGAATTTTGGATCATGGCGAAAACAATCCCTATTCACTCGTCCGTTCATAGAGCGCGGTTACCAGGACCAGACAGCTCTACCGGAATGAACGTTTAGTTCTTCTTGGCTGCCGCTGCCAACAAATGTGCCCTTCGGGTGACATAACTTTTATTACCATACCCACTTATGTCTATTGTTGAAAATTTGTATCGTGTGTTTGAAACAACTTGCAGGACACATATATATATATATATTATAATTAAAAATAATAGATCATCTATTTTGGTGGTATATTACACGAGCATGTTTGCTATCAATGGCTTCAACAATAATAGGAAAGATGTAAAAAAACTGTAAAAATCTCAGACTGATTTAAAAGTGTGGTTTGTAAGCACAAGTTTTTTTGTATCGTATGGTATTACTGGCCGGGAATGACATGACATCCAGTTCGGTCACCTGTGTGTAGACTATTATTTGCTCTGGTGACACAGAGCGTTGCCCAGGGTACACCTATGGAAGTTATCTACACGTACCCGTAATGAGATGATGTGATGATATTGAATATGGAGGTGTGAGCCAGTGGAACCTAACTTGAGCATAATTTACCAACCCCTGACGACTGTTAAGATAACTCCTCTAGAGAGAGAAATACCCTCGGTACCAGCCGGAAATCAAACCTGGTACCACCGGGTTCGTAGCCAGGTGCACTCACCACTACACTACGGGGTCGGATGTAAGTACAGTCATGTGTCAAGACGTAACAACTCGTCTTCAGATGATGAACTATATACATATTAATTGCATCATTAACCAGTAACAGATGACAGGTTTGAAGGCTTTCCTCTGCGTTCTCTGCGAACAGATCCTAGCTCCGAACTTCAGCGTCAATCGTAAAGCGGTAAACCTGTTTTATTTATTTACGACTCCTAAAGAACCCTAGTCTCCTTAGACTTTATACTTATAGTATGTTTATTGCTGTGTTCTGCCGCCAATTTCCGAACCTTTTGTATTCATGTGTGTAATAATATTGTGACAAATTCACTAAACATAGCCCCAGTTTCAATGCTTTCATAATATTTCTCACAAAATAAATCGTTCAGATGATAAACGAATAATTATTTTCCACAGGACTAAAACTAATTTCTTATAGAGCGTGTTGAGAAATGTTTGAAGCACAAATCTCGAAATATCTTTCTCGCGTTGGATGTATGCAAATGTATCCCAAAGTGGATGGAGAATAATACAAATTCGACGTAAACTTATGTCCTTCTTCCTTTCAACTGGATTCTGGTAGGAAGTAACTTTTAAAAAGTAGTAATATTTTTTTTTTTCTTTCAACATCTAAAACATTTTACTTTGTTAGTAGTAGTATTTCATAGGTATTTATATTATGTATCAAAAGTGACAGTTTCATAATTTAAGTATACATATGTTAAATTGTTTTATTATATTTTATAAATGTTCAAAAAGTTCCCCCCTATACAAAATTGGATTCGAGTAAATACTCCTTCGCTTTAGTAAAAACAAACTAGGAAGGAAAAGAGGTTTTTTTTTTATTCAGCCGCATCTAAATACCTGTTCAGGTCATAGGCATTTATGATAATTGCTCAAATGGGGTAGGAAGAGGAAGAAAGCATTTTAGGGGTAACCTACCCACATTTGTGTGGAAGGACAGTGGGAAACCATTTTGAAAAATCCATCTTCAGTAGACCCAACCGGGATTCGAACCTCAATCTGCCCATCTTCAGCAGGCAAACACCTTATACCATTCGGCCACTGAAGAGGACAGGATAAGAGTTGATTTGGGAAAAGGTGACCTGGTGGTCTAGGGGTAAGGTGTCAGACTTCTATGCTGGCACCCGGGGTTCAATCCTCGGTCCCAGCAAAGATTTATCTGATTACCAAACCCTTCCTTCACCTCTGACAAGACATCTTGTGAATGTGGGGAATGCCAGGCCTCCACCGTGGTTCGGATTCCACGTTAAGCTGTAGGTCCTTCATTTCATCTCACATTCACCCGACCATTGCACATTAGCGTAAGTGCGTATAACCCGAACGGGTAGTAAGACGCGGTGCTAATAATAATAATAATAATAATAATAATAATAATAATAATAATAATAATTTGGGAAAAATGAAGGAGGATGTACTTGACGCGTCGAAAGGAACTAGAATAACACGAATTGTGTGTTATCGGGGTGCGTGCATTTATCCCGTCAACCCTAAACTTCTTTTGAGAATCTTTGGAAAACCCGTGTAAAATCACAGGTGCGAGCACCGTCATCGCGATGATCGATCTTTATACGATCCTCGGTTTAACTCAGGTGTGTCCAACACACTTTAAACCACGTGTTTAGTTTTATGTCTTCTTTAGTCAATGTGATCTGGGAAACAATTTTGACTGAATTAAAAAATACGGTAAAATTGAAAAAAATATATGAAAAACTGTCAACAAGAAGGACGCAGAAAACTGCAATTCAACGCGTTTTTTGCCTATGCCGTAATCGTGTATATAATTTGGTAAGTAATCGGCCGTGAGATGGACTCTTCCTATTAGTACAGTACATTCTTTTTATATAAACCTTTAATTGTATGAAATAGTATCTGCCTTAAGGGTGCTACTTGGGAGAGGACTGAAAAGTGTTTCAGACGTTTATAAATCACATATTTATTAAGAGTCTTGATATTTTAAATATTATTTTCCCTAAAATGTAGGCGAATTTTTTAAATAGTTAAAAAGTTAAAATTGTACAATGTCTACAATGTTTAATAAATTACATAATTATCAAACAACTTCTTAAATAATGTGGGTTTTCCAAACGTGTGCAACCTCTTGAGTGCTATCCCACTTAGCAACCTTAGTCAACAATTTCGTCAAACTATTCATCGAGACACAAAAATTTGAATCCTCCAATCACAAATTCAAGATTCTGGTGAGTGTAAGCAAGTGCTGAGATTAAAAATATTTATTTATATAAATACACATATTATAAAGATAGTCGTATAGCGTTTGTAATATTTGTTAAGTTTAATGCCAGACAGTAAATCAAATAGAACTGGCTACCAATAAATTAATAAGTCAATAAATAAACACAAACATTTGATTTTAATTACTTTACACAAGTTCTATTGTAACAAATTTTAAAGAAAATTGTATTTGAAATATATTATATAGGTTTCGTGTTACGTTTGTTGGTTTTAAAACATTAGCATCTGTTGTCACACGGTCTAAGGTGCCATGTCCAAATATAATAGAGAACTGGTGACTGGGAGGTCAAGGTTTGAATCCAGAAAAGTTCACTGAAGGTGGTTTACCCGTTACATCTCCCTACTAATCATTTTATTTAAACTGTTTTTCTCATCCATAACCTTTAATCTAAGTCGTTAAATTAACCCTTTTATTAAAATGTAGCAGTTGAAAAAGTTAGAAAAAAGTACCTACTTGACAATTAAAATAAGGTGATAAAATTTCAATACGTTTGTTTCTCAATTCATTCCTCAGTATTTTGTTTTTAAACGCATCCAAACCAAAACTAGAATCTCAACAAAAGACAAAGTTAAACACAGAACTTATAGTAGTTATAATATCAGTATCAACATAACATTAATTTTCCTACTCACATCCATTTACTATCTAAGTATTAATAACTTTTTTTAATTAAAAGAAATATTCCTCGCTAAATAAGATGGCTTACGGTTACAAAATTATAAAACATTTTATGACATAAAATCACAACGTGTTAATATTTTCAAGACATAACATTATTTTGGTTTGATTGTTACAGAAAGTGGTGTCAAGCTACTTGCGGCTTCCATTTCCTTCAAGTCCTTGACACAAAAGCCGTGGAGCGACAAGTCAAAATAGAACTTCCCAAGCTCATATTTTTAACTTTAACTCGACCAGTTATTATATTCAGAGCAGTGGGAAAAAAAGTACTTTTATTAAATGGTTTTAAAGATGACCTTAAAAATTTACAAATATGAATTTGTAGACAGGGTGTACCGTAACATGTGGGAATCACTTCAGTGATGGACCGAAGACACAAAAACAGTGAAGAAAGTTTATATACAGATGTGTCCCATTTGACCTTTTTTTCCTGAGCTACATCCAAATGATTCCACTAAACTGTTTGTGTACTATTTTCGATATATTTCGATATAATGACTATATGTTTTCTATAGGTTTTTCCTGGTTATTCTAAATACTTGGTGGTTTTGAGAGAGTGCGGCATTCTACGACATGTCGACTACACGCTTGCATTCAGGCCAAACGTGACCATTTTGAGCATTTACTAAAATGAACAGCTCCACATTACTGGACTATGAACATATATTTGGGAGCAAGAATATTTAAAAAATAATTGGAACTATTTGTTAATTGAATTGAAAAAAATATTAATTTAAGCTATTGCGATGTGTGTATGGAAGAGAAAAAGTATTAGGGAGTATAGGAGGCTAAGCAACCACCCTGGTAGGGCAAAATATTCGTTATCGAACAGTTATAGTGAAGAAAGGGAACGCTCAGATCCCTTGAGTTTAATAAAGTGAAGTTAACAAAAGGTAAACAAGCAGTCTCGCATAGTGAGATATTCATTGCCATGCCGATATAGCTAGGGGAGGGAGCGCTCAGGTTCCTAAAGCTGGAGATAAGAATTGGATTACAAGCCCACCAGGAAACTAGCCTCATTAATCCAAGAAAGAAAAAAAGTTTCTGCGTACAAGATTTTGCCGACAAAGTGTTTTTAATGGCAATCAAAGAAACTCGCTACATTGGAATTGAGACAAGTGAACAGGTTCTACCATATTTAAAAAATACAACGAAATTGTAAAAATTATTATTTTAGGAAAAACAAAATAAAAAAGTTATCACAAATTAGCTGCTGTCAATAGCATAACTACTTAAGCCGGACTTAGACACGTTTTCAGGTTCAAGTTTAAGCCTAATCTTGTATCATATATATTGGTTAATCTGCCGTGAAATGCTATCCCAAGTATGCTACATTCTAGATTTAAGAAGTTGGTTAACATCTTTTAAAATTGTTTTCAGCTGATGTAGGCGAAAATTATCAGTAGGTTTCTGGTCCGTTAAAAAAAAGTTTAAATTTCGAGTTAAACGATTTTTTTTTAATTCAACGACAATTTACGCGAACATTTGAATGACTTAGACAAAAGTTAAAGGCTAGAAACATAGATCTGACCTTCCTCTATCAAATAAATTCATGTTTCGATAGGGTCACAACAGAAGCTTTTAAGATAATAGAGCTTTATGTAAGTAATCACACATTTTTTAAACAGTTTAAACTTGTTAAATGGTCAGAGCTTTCACCTACATTTTGGTGAAAACAATATTTAAAAAATATCAGACTACTTAATAAATAACCCGGAATCTCTAAACGTCTGCAACGCCTCTCTTGTAGTGTTCTCCCAGAGGGTTGTTGTACATCCCTGAAGTTAAACATATTTTTGGAACAGACTGCTTGCTACCAGGTGTTGCCACCAATACAAGAAATGCCCCGGGGTATCTTCCCATTAAAGCATCATGATCTGTCTCATTATGACTGGTATCCAAACGCACGACAATGATAAATTAGTTGAGACATTTTAATGTCGTACTCTTAGATTTTATCCGTCGGACTGTGAAGTACAAAAGGAATTATAAATATTCCATCGATTACTTTCATCTGTAGGTAGGTCTATGACCTAATTATTAAAACGGTAGCAGTGACCTACACTAAGAGAGTTCAATGTATAGTGGAACCTTCTTTGTAAATGAGAACATAACTGATAAAAGTTGGAAGAGTGGCTGTAAGATTGGCTTTGACTCAGGAGTCTGGGGTTTGGTTCTGGATGCTACATCAACTATAGACCTTCACCGATCATATATTTTCCGACTTTGCTGGGAATTAAACCCGAAACCTTCGAACCAATTGAGAAATGCTATAACAACTGATATAAGATGTCAGTCATGAATAAACATTTTTTCCCCTATATAAGAAATTGGATTGCTGCCGTCGTTATTATCTTTAGTTAATAGATTTATAGGGTTGGCCTTTTTGTAAAATGGATATTACAAGTACCTGAAATGGAACTTCTAAAGAATAATCTGTTTTTTTTAATGAAAATACAAAATTTTGACTCCACAAGCATTCGAACAAAAATATTTTAAAAGTGGATCGTTGTCGTATTAAATACAACGCCTTAAAAATGTTTACAATGGTATTGTATCTTTGCTGTTTATAAAATACAATACAATTTATTTAGGAAGATTCTTTTCTAAATTACAAACATATTTTTTTACAGTCAACAGGACTTGGAAGTATAAAAATTTGAATGCAAATTAGAAATGTTTATATCTATCTTATGAAAATTGGACTATACTGGTTCTTTATAATATATACAGTATAATATATCTGTTTTTATTATGTTTCAAGGCTGATACTATTTCAACACAAACTTACAATTGTATTCTAGGTTTTACTAAAAAAAATCCCATTCTTTCAGACCTTTTAGCAACAAAAAAAAATATAAGAGAATGAAATTTAATTTGTAATTAAAGTGACATTCGTTAAGTCATGCAATTTATGTTTATTACAAGATTATTTTACCTTAATATGAAAATACTATCACTAATGAACCCAATGTTTCAGTTGGTAGGAGAGAGATAGGACCAGTGCTCCAATCCACATATTTAGTTCTTCAGGTCGTTTTTCCTCCCATGCAAAGCCATATTATTTAAAACTCCCACTTATAAGAGTGCTACATGGTATAACACCGAGCATCGCTGCAGACAGACGTTTAGTTGAAGTGGTTTGATATTTTAAAATATTGTTTTCGCCAAAATGTAGGCGAAAAATCTGACATGTTAAAAAATAATAAGTTAAAAGGTTTTTTTAAGTGTGTGATAGCTTACATAAAACCCTAAATTATCCCACATTATCTTAAGTACACATTTTCACGTAAAGCGTTGTTGAATTTTTTTTAAACTTTAAACTAAAAAGTTCAACTTTTTAACTGGTCAGAAGCCTCCTGATAATTTTCGCCTCCATTTTTTTAATTAGATTTCAAAAAAATATCAAACAACTTCTTAAATAATGCATGATTTATAAAAGTGCGCAACACACCCAGTTCTGTTTCAATATATAGCGCCGGCAAAGATTTATCTGATTACCAAACCCTTCCTTCACCTCTGACAAGACATCTTGTGAATGTGAGGAATGCCAGGTCGTGGTTCGGATTCCACGTTAAACTGTAGGTCCTCCATTTCATCTCACAATCACCCTACCATTACACATTAGCGTAAGTGCGTAACATTAGCGTAAGTGCGTATAGCCCGAACGGGTAGTAAGACGCGGTGCTAATAATAATAATAATAATAATAATAATAATAATATATAGCGCTCTTAAGTGTTCCAAACTCACAAATATACCAGAGTTTTAAAAAAGTATTTTTTTGTGTGTGAAATTGATCATGTTTTCCTTGTTTTATCCAAACACTAGGAATTCCCCATGATGTTTCCTGTTTCCAGGTGCGTGGTATTGGCGGCTCTCTGTAGGGACATAAAAGCGCTCGTATTGAAGATATTCTCTCGTACACTGAAAGATGGCAGTCATATCTAGACAGATTACACTATTGTATAACTCATAAGGTAGGGTCATAGTGTAATCGGTCAAGGTGGTACCGCTACTGTTCAGGGTAACTATAGTAGCCCTATGGCTTCTTTGGTGCTGACTGACAGCTTTAAAAAGTTACCAGACCAAATTACGTATCCCTACGCCGAACCAGATGAATATGCAAAAACATGTGTTTAGCAGCTGTCACTTCTGACAGTCAAAATTTATGTATATACCCAAATATTGACTGTCAGAAGTCAGCTGTAAGCTTTCAGTCAGCACCAAAGAAGCCGTGGAGATACTGTAAGTGTACATTGCACGAGTGTTTTCCAAGTGAGTACGGTGCAAGGAATGACTCACCCCCGGCCTCTGCGTCGACACTCCCTGGTCTGGGTGGCCACCCCACCCCCACACGACCTGCTGCAGGAGCTCCACTGGGACCAGGACGCCCACGAGCCCAGACTGGGTGTCTTACCTCGGCCGTTCAGTCTCTCTTGGAACATCTGATGCACCTGAAACACCATAAGTCGTGTCGAACACTTATTTAAATGCTATCCGTATAAACATAAAATCAATTCACGTCAAGGATGCTTACACTTTCTGAACACAAGAACGTGTCAACAAACGGCTTACAAGCTAAGGGAAGTGATTGTTGGCACAAAACAGTCAACCAAAGCACCATGAATTGAACCCAAATAATAAACTATATCAAGCTCCCTCTAAAATTGAACTAGGCTCCTCTAAACTCATCAACGATCAATATTACCACGAAATTAATTCAGGCAAAGTGCTTAGTAAAATGTATTTAGAACCTTTAATCCGAGAGAGACGCGTGGACGGTGAAAAATCGATTAGGAGACCTCAGCGCATCATAAATTGGCGCACATATAGACTGATTGCCTCCTGGAACATTCATCTTTTTAAGAGATTTAAAGAAAAACGAAGATATTAACGTGCACTTTATGAATCCATTACTTATATCAGTACATGACTATAAACTAACTTAAAATTAGAAAATGCACAGCATCCAGCCCCCAGCCGTTAATTCATCACTTTGAAACACGACACCCACATTTCACGAATGATCCAATTTTAATCCATGCCAAGAATCAAGCCCGGGACCCTTAGTCAGTAGTCATACGCACTACCGACTGAGCTAAGGCAACTGTGTTTGCAAATAATGCTTCAATATTAACGCCGCGTTGTCTAGTATGAAGGGGTCTAGAGGGTATTGAAAAGAGTATACAAATAATAACGTTTGCTATTACCACAGATAAAAGGTAAGTTAAAAGCCTTGTCCACCATAAAACATATCTTGTATAAAATATATCATCCCGAAGGTAGCTCGGAAAACCTCTGCACTTCCCACTGAAAGCAGAGATGTCATCTTGCAACAATCCTGGGTGTGGCCTATGTGACGCTAATGCGACTGTGTCCTGCACCAAATGACGTGCCACGGCGTGATATATCGTACGAGGGTGGAGGGACCTGTATGTGATTCGCACAATGTGTCTTCTGGACCCCCACAAACATGGGGGCCGAACATTATTCAGCGCACCGTTAGGAGGAAGGTTAACGATGAGATCGACTTCCCGGGTCAGATTGAGGTTATACGGAGATCACCGTGACATATTACCTTTTCTTTTTAACTCCGGGAGGCGCTGAGAATTATTAGCATACCGCTTTTATTGCCGCACATGGATCCATATTAGGTGCTTGGGTGCCACCCGGGGATTATTCTCACACCAAAACACATCGGCTTGGCTACCAGTAAATCTATGCGAAGGTCATTTTTTAACGACGTTGTCTAGTTGGAGATTTCAAAGCTATTTTGCGAAGCGGGTAGCATCTTAATGTGACACACCTAGACACCAATATACGAAATAGAAATAGAGGGAAGGAAATGAGCAATTCACCCTGTGAGGGCTCTTCTTGTACATCTACTTATAACACTTTTCCTCTTCCTCTGACGAGCTTACACAGTCACTAAACTATTCGCACCTTCAAAACATTTACTGGCTTTTTTAAAATTACTATGTTCTTGTTTCCTATAGCTATACATGTGTTTCCACAGACTTTTTTTTAATCTACATCAGAGAAGAAGCCTTCTACCGGCCATTTTCGTGACTTAGCAAATTAATATCCTGAGTTTGAGATGATTTATAAAAAAAGGTTTAATCAAACAAAGGTAAAAAATCATTATTTTGTAGCAGTGTATTACTATTTTTAGACTTATTTAAGAATTTGTGGTTTTTGTTTCAACGTTATAACTTTAAAATTCGCCGAATAGGACGTGAATTCATTAATATGGGAAATTCTACCTTGACCTGCCGTGACGTCACAGGCAGGCAACGTTCTTAAATCCGAAGCAAAATCTAAGTGAAGCTTGAAGCATGCGAAGTAAAGCCGAAGTCTCGAAGATCAAGTTTTTGTTGTTGTTACATAAGGCTAATTCTGTTTTCTATTTTGCATCTAGGTAAAGTAAAAGGTTTGGAGAGAACTAACAAGCACACTTATTTAATGTTGACTTTTTAATCAATCTATGCCAACCTTTTTATATTCCATTTAAACACTAGCCAGAGTTAAAGTACTGTATAGTAGCTGTTCTAAATATGATTACATGTCGAAATATGTGCTATTTAATGAGATATCACAATGCATTGAAGTTTTCTTCTTCCTTCAAAATATCTCAAAGATGCGAGGGCTATTACAAATGTTGAAGTAGAAGCGAGATAGATTGGATCCTTGACCTTGATATTTCTAACTTTCGCACACACCCATAGAACAAGCACATACATTCATTATATACCCGCGATTGTAAAGTATATTCTCAGGGCCACCCAGAAAATTCAGGCGAACTGGGGTAACGGAATTCTGGGGGGGGGGGGGGCTTTGAACACAAATTAGAAAATTTAAGATTTNACTTAATGCATTTGGACTTTTAATTTATATTAATAAAATAATTAAGGTATCTACATAGAAATAAACCATTTCCTTCTATTATTAAACTATATTATTATTTCTATACGATGTTCAGCACCGTGGAAAATCAGTAAAATTATGTATTTATTTATTTAGCACCACATCTTACTACCCGTTCGGGTTGTACGCTTAATTAGCCTACTAATTATGCTAATGGCTCAGGAATTGGGAAGGTTGACTATAGAGGAGGTGAATCGACATTTGCGTAGAGGGAGATTGGAAAACCATTTAGGAAAAACAACCCCAGTTCACCCGAGCGAGATTCGAATCTCGATCTCACTGTCCTTGGCAGCCTAGCTCAACACAAAACTAACGCGTTAGCTAACTACGCCACCGAGGCGGGTATCAGTAAAATAAAAACACACACAATATTACCGTTTGTGCACGTGTGTTGTGAGTATAACAAGACTTGCCGCTGCAAAATAAAAATGTTAGTGTTTTTGGGGGGCAGTGAAAACTTCGCCGATTACTCCTAACCTCTGTGCAGGGCTCTATAATCGCCATAGATTCTATATTTTAGAGTAAAACGTAATATTCAATTACTGGCATCAAAAAGTGTTTTGACAGCTTTATCTTTAAATATAATGTTCAATATAATTAATTTTGTCATAAATTACTGGCGTGTGCTTGAGTTCAATATATTGGTTGATCCCAGTCAGATATTTAAAAAAGGTTCAAATTATTGTGATTGTGAATAGGCTTTACTAAGTCCAAAGTCGCATTTAGGTGGGCCCATTTCACATCCCTGGCAAATTTATTGAAATGCGATTTTGCTTTATATGTATACACACACACACACACACATATATATATATACATATTCGAGGAACTAAATTATATACTCTTCACTACAGCCATCTATATATAAGCGAAGAAATAAACTATATACTCTTAGCTACAATCAGATTTAGATAGGAAGAAACATTTCGACAGACACAAACGTCTCTAAACAATTTCCCTATGTTTATACGTCAATTCATGTGATTATCAACTGTCACTTTCGATACATAGTATCAATAGCTATAAAATAGACCCACTTCGGTAGCTGCATGGTCTAAAGCGTCACTCTCGCACAATAGACAAGAGTGAAGGGGTGATTGGGGTTCAAATGTCAGTCGGATGTACTAAAGGTGATATATGATTTTACATTCGCTCTTCACGCAAATGCGAATACACTTCCTTTAAATATAGCCTCCCTTATCCTTAACAAGTCAACGTAATTAGTACATATGCGTGTGATTTAAAATCGGTGCTAAAAGAAAGCTATGAAATATTACTAATAATATATTTTAAAAATATATCTGAATACACAATAAAATATTTTTTCATAGACGTCCGATATTTAACTCACACTTTTAACATGAGGGTGATTAAATATCCATATAATAGAAAGATAAATAAGAGTATTCAAGGTATGACTTCCAGTTGGGTCTACTGAGGGTGGTTTTTTCCTAAATGGTTTTCCATTTTCTTCCATGCAAAGGCGAGCCTATGCGTATAACTTGGATAGGTAGTAAGACGCGGTGATAATAATATATTAAAGGAAGGCTGGGATACGTTACAGTTCAATTTTAATAGAAAGGGCATTATCTCACCAAAGTTACTAGAGAATATTTTACATATTTATACATCAAGTCATGTCAATTTCAGCTGTCATTTCTGATAGATATTATCAATACCTATAAAATAACACTACTAATATAGTAAAATGTTATCATTGTTGGGCTATATTATAATCATCATCAAATATGATAATTTAATAGCTTCGCTCCAGGTTTAACAATCGCGCAAGCGCAGAGACGCGTTTATCGACGGATCTGCATAAGCTCGTGTCTCACTAGCAGTATGTTAGTGATCACAAGTCTTGTCTGCATGCTATAGCTGTTGCATTTCCGTGGCGCCTGCCCTCGAACTTCTGGGTGCAACACGTCTGAGAGGAAGTGGACCATCTTCCTCCGAGAGACAATGCCACGACCGACAGAAGCGGGTCAAAGTATGGGTGTTGTGCACTTACATCTGCAATAGGCACAGTTCCTCTTCATGATTACTGGTGGCAGCACTGACCTAATTCCACCACCAGCATATGATATATTAGCCTCAACAGAGCCTCGCTGACCGTCGCGGTAGATAGAGAGCCCCATAGTTCTCAATTGACTCATGTTCGAACTTTGGTTAGGTATTTTGATTGTAGATTTATCAGGTAGTATATGTATGGTTCGGTGTTCACTAAATCAGTAGGTCCCTAAAGTCTAATAATTAATCCTAATGACGCGAGGCAAGATTAACTTTATGCGCATTTGAAGGAGGAGTTTTTCAACTTTGTTGGAAAATTGAAAGGCCTATATTTTAAAATAAAAACATAGATGTTAATATTTGCATGATCAATATGTTTTTTAAGCACCTCGTCTTACTACTCGTTCGGGTTATACGCCTATGTACTAATTACACTAATGAGTTAGGGTTTAGGAAAGCTTAATTTAGATCAAATCTGCCCGCATTTGCGTGGAGGGAGAGTTGAAAACAATTTAGTAGAAAACAACGTAAGTTCCCCCTAATGGGATCGAACTCCGATCTCATCTTCGATAGATTAGTCCAATACGAGAGTAGCACGTCAGACGAAGCGGGTATTAATATAATTGGATTAGTTTTAGATACCCACGATTCAATCCCAGACATTAATAATGGGACAATTGAAAATTATTCTTTTTTTTTAGAAAGACAGAAAACAAATACGATTATATTATTTATCTAAATTAGTTATATTGTTTTACTTAAAACAGTTGTTTAGCAAATAATGTTGAAGTAATTAACTACACACTTATTTTACATAATATCCTTTTTAATTTGTTGTTTCAATACAAGCTATATTAACGGATAATCTAACAGGTAGGGATAATTAAGGTAATTTATAGGAAGAGCATCCACATAAGCGTGGGGAGAGGATGTAAAAACTACAATGATAAATATTCTACGGAAAAGCACCCTCCGGATGTATAAGACCAGGATCCAAACTCTTGACGTGTAGTTTTTCCTATGCTATTTCCCAACCTTCCCCTGTGTCAATGAGCGAGTATCTCCACTAAACTAGATTTCTCATCCTTTTTCCTTACAGTAAGCCAACATATACCGGTAGCACGCAGTAAAAGGCGTCAGTCTCACCGGACGAGTAGTAAGACACGTAGCACGTAAAAAAAATCCGACTCAGACGTTTGTTTCGTCTTGTATTGAGCGTACTAAGAAAAAGCCCTGTCACGTCAATTAATGGTAAAGCCGTCACCAGTTTAGAGGGACACTATCGAGTCTCTATACCTTGGGATTTATTAGCGCATAGCCCCTCTCTCTCTCTCTCATTGACTGTAGGAAACAAACAATCTAGCGGTATATAAACCTACTAGGGCCGTGACTGTGACTCTCCCTCAACCTCCAACTCCCCCCCTGTTGACAGGAGGGGCGCCGCACCCTCAAGGTCGGAGGGGGGCGTGGTCCATCCACAGCTTCCGTCCGCAAATTGAGCCCCAATAATTACTAATTACAGGCTTCCCCCCCTTGCTCGTACTCCGGTCAGCCATTGTTTACATGCAGAGCCCACGCTACACCTCTCATTAAATTATTACACGCACACGAACACATTAACTCAAGCTCCCGCACTTCTTGCTCAAGGGGAGTGAGGTGGGGACGGGGCGATAAACTAGACCTCGCCGGTGGGCCGTCCGCCACACACCTCCTACAAATTATTGCCCTGCATCGGGCTGTTCACCCGTTTAATTGAACGTTGAGGAATAGCATCGTCAAGCAATTTGGAAAATGAATGACCCAAACGCATCAAATTACTACCCGCGCCTGTGGTCAAGTGGCCGGAGATGTACACTGTATAAGAGGAACTAGTTTAATTCTAAGCGGAGGGTTAAGTAATCTAATGGTTGTGTGGGCTAACCCTATTATTTAACGATTATAATATATTATAACTGGCCCGTTTACGCATCATGCATCAATTTTGCAATGAGAGCTCTGGACCATAGCCTTTATAATGTATTACTATAAATTGTAGATTTAGTTTATCTAGGTAGAATGTATATTCCTATTCTAATTTAAATCCCAGTTTTAGTATCCTTCACTTCAAATATTTTTTAAATTAAGAAAGATTGCTCTAAGGGGTTGGGCTGATAAGGGCAGCTAAGAGGAAGTGCGTCACAAATAAAATGCAAAGTGGATGGCAAAATCAAAGTGATGAATTACGCATGGAAAACCAACACCCATCCGGTATTCGAACTACGACTTTCCCTTTAGGGAATGACAAGGCTTAGAGCGAGTTAAACGCCTTTAAACCAAGTTGGTCGTTACAATGAGTTTAAATAAGTTTCTAAGTTGTTTGCTGGCGTGAATCAGTGTTTAGTAAGTTAAAATATCCATGTGGTCACATGGTCTAGGGTGTCACCCTCGTGATTGGACTATTTGCGAAAAATAGGTCGGAGTTTGAATTTCGGACAAGTGCGCTGAGGGTGGTTTTTCCTATGTAGTTTCTTATTTTCCCTCTAAGCAAATGCGAGTAAATCTACCCAACATTTTACTTTCTTCCTTAATAGCCTTTTTGCGTGAACATAAGGATAACCCGGCCGGGTGGAAAGACGCGGAACACATACAAAAAATTGCTCACAGTTACATTTTAACTATAACAAATTGTTATAATTAATTGGAAAAGAAAAATCGTATCGTGCAGGGTATTTGAGGAGTTTTGTAAGAAATATTTTTAACTTTGATTATTTATTATTATTTATTTACACATTTCGAATAATTTAATGTAATATTATGCTAATATATGTATAGCACTCTTCACCTAATAGCATATTTTTGTTTGCTAATGTATTTAAACATGCCAGTAAATAAGTCTTAACCTGTCATAATGGCTCGTATGTAGGAAGTCAGATTGAGGCTTCCTTGAGACTGAGTTATTCAGCTGAATGGGGACCGACCGAGCTCAATTGTACGCAAGTAATTCGAAAACACAAAACAAATAAAAAATAACATCGCATCCAAGTCTTCATAAAACATATCATATCAACTGTCGTATTCGAGTAAAGAAAGAATGCTGCGGGTAATTACTTTCCGCCTAGACATAAACATTTAATTGCCCAAATAAAATTGATGTCATGAGTTTGATAATTTACAGCGCTCACTTTTTTTTTAGCGTGTTGTTTAGAAGAAGACGGGGGGAGGGGGTTTAATAATCTTTTATTTTACTTCTGCTACAATTGACGTGTTTATTATGTCACTATCAAATGAAAAAAATTACTCCCCTACTCGTGAGATGAATGATTGTAATTTAATTGCTCTGTATCACTACTAGGGTTTGAAATGTTTTCACTGTACTTTATTAAATACACATAAAATAAGGTCATTCAAAAAAAGAAGAAAGTAAAGGATTCTCGCTTAACAAAGTAATGTAGAATTATGTCTCCATCCCGTCTTAAAAAAATCCCCTCATCCCATAACTTATATTATGCATTAAGAGCCCCTCTTCTTTTCTTACGAACTCCAAATGAGGAAAACGTGTAACGTATTAGAATGATGAAGATCAAAATGAAGGCTGCACTTAGTTTTCTAAAATTTTAAGAGATGTAGTGGGATAACCCCTAGAAGCACAAAATATGGTATGAAACTACTCTTTTTTTTCCCCTAGGATCAGTCCTAATCATAGCCACAGATGTGCACGGGTGGTCAAAGGAGTTGGAATCCCCTTTGTGCTTGTTTTACTTTGACACCACCAAATTAATATGAGAATTTAAATATAATTTGCATTTATATATCGCCACTGCTATCTTATATATAATTTTATAAACCCGTTTTCAGTAAGAGAAATAAATGACTAAGAAATAACTGAACAGATTGTGACGAACGATATATCATTTTAAAGGTAAGGGGTCAAGGATATCGGGGGGGG